>UZAN01044547.1:2629-14354 GCA_900618425.1 Echinostoma caproni | reverse complement strand
CTATCATAATTTGTTAGAGCGATCGGTAATCCTGGTCATTCTCAACCCTGGAACAAATAGATAGATTATGCAAATTGCATAAAAGACAGTAAAAATACGCATATATTTGGAATTGTGTAGATTAGTCAGTGGTATATTTACTCCTCAATACCACCGGGTCTGAAGAATACAGTCAGAGAGGAAGGTTTGACGATATTTGTGACAGTGTTCAAAAATACGATACTGCGCAATCTTTGAGTGATTCTATTGCCAGTTGACCTACCCGCCGGTGAATCTCACGTATTCAGCAGATAGATAGACAGAATTCCTTTCGAAATACATTAGACCAATCCCAGGGCAAATACACTGCATGGGTATGCATAAGTATACGTGTATAAAACCACACATTCAGTGTGGACGAAAAATAAAAGATTGTGAGTTTGAAATATGGTTAATGTTAGTTCAGTTCAGTTCGGTTTTCACAACCAATAACCATGCACTTTCGTGCACCGGTTTTAATTGATCTCTTGTGGTTTTTCATTTGGATAAGAGAGCAGAATGCTGAGAGGGCGCACAGTCAAATAGAAGATAGAGAATTCCCACAAATTGTATTTCTAAGGATAATAAGTAGATGCACGAATGCAACTGTTTGTTGTTGTTTTGGATCACCATTCTGCAATTCAGCACTTTCATGATCTTGTTTTGGCTTATCTCTTTTTGTCACTTAATGAAGAAACGATGATTGGCAAGCAAAGCGTCAGTTTTATCTAATTAAAGAGCTGATAATCTGAAGAGACTGCGGGATCCACAACCTCCGGATTGAGGGGGGATTTCCACAATGCACGCACACTCGCTTGGATGTTTATGAATTTCCATCATCAGTTCAATGGGGCCGGTGAAAATTTTCCATTACTAACATAAATTCAGGTTATGATTAACTGCAATGTGTCTCGACAACCATAGTATGTTGAGAAAGCTTCTCTCTCTTGGCCCCAATCCTTGCAGTTTGTATAACAAGGAAGTGTTGCATTTCGTTGTATGCCCATTTCACGACAGTGACCAGCAAATACTCTCTTCCTCAATGTTGTTCATTTTATTATTGTACCTAACTTGCGCAATGCTATGTTTGCATCAATATTCATTTACTGATAGTATGCGTTTGTCACCCACTGGAGCCAGTGATTGATCACCATAGATTGCGTTGGTTGGAGCATGTATGCAGCATGCCACTACGGTGCGGGCTGTTTTCAGAGGCAGGTGATGGATGAAAACTGGTCAAGGGTGGTCAAACTCTGACTTGGTTTGAGGGTATGAAAACCTTAACCGGAAGAACCGGTCATATAGATAGCGTTAGGACACCTGAATGGGCACATAGGGATCATTGTAAACAGTATTCAGTGATAATGAGTGTCATAAACAGTGGCCTTCGTGCGTCTTATCAATTTTCTAACAACCTTAGTTTTCAAGAATTATCTATTTTCACTGTGATGAAGATTTGAACATTCCAATCTTCCCTATACTCTTCCATCCAAATGGACATTAATGAGAAGGCAGCCAAGACCGGTGTACGAAATTGCATGTGATTAATGGTTATGAATCTGAACTGAGTATAACCGCGAGCATGGATAACTAAGTGGCTAAATATATTTGTGTGTGATTCGTCCCGATGGATTGGGATTCCCATCTTCGATCAACGAACTCTAAGTGGTGTGCTCCATTCGGACAATCACAGGCGAACGAACACGGGCGCACACATGCACGCCCACGTACTCCTACCGTCTGGTGATACCTGTTGAACCTGTTGGACATACACAGCTATAAATTTGACCTATCTGTCTAAGCGAATTTCGTGGGATCCTCCTTCGGCCCTCCTTTAATTGTCTACACTCTGGTTTGTTCGTTTACGCTTCTGCTTGCTCATTGATCTTCTGATCGGTTACGTATGTAGATAATAAACATAAACTATATGAATTACATATAAATACAGTGGAAATGCTTGTGATGACCGCCAAAATGCACTGGACAGCTACTTCGTCCTGTTTAGGATTCAGCATCAGTGCGCGAACTTTTTGTGTCCACGTACCAGGACTCGAATCGTGAGCCTTCAGGCTGGGACTTCAAACACTTACCTTTGAGCAACGCGGTTGACGATTATTATCCCATGCGAATGGCTCAGTCAATTTGGACACACCAAAAGTCATCAACAGTGCCTCGTGCCTGTGAGAGAATATATATATATATATATATCTATATGTATATATGAATTACACTTTGCTACTCGAACGCGTGTGGTTATTGGCTTGTTTCACTCAAACGGTCAAGAAGGAATTTAGTCCTTCAAATGTGTTTGTGTTCAGAGAAAAGGAACTTATTCGTCAAACTTTTCTCACTATTATTCCAAACTGATCGTGAACCGAAAATTGATCGATTAACGAAAGAGAAATAAAATCCCGGATATCAGGGAACACAATACATTTGAGTAGATTTCTTTTCTTTCCTTCAAATGACCAACATCACCGTTTCGATTACAATGCCCGAAGACAAAAAAACCCGAATTACTCACCTGAAATGATGCATATTTTAGCAAATCGATTCATCCGTGGCAATGCAATCGATGCATAGGAACATGTGAAAGTCGAACAGCTTGACAAGTTCGTATATCGATGACCGATTTCTGTGGGATTGTAAACAACAAGCAAGCGTTGTCGCATTGCACGATATCCACAACTCAGATAGCCGAGCACAAGAGTTGGTTTTTTCAATGATACAACCATTCTTTGTCCACGATTGGTTGGCACACCAAGGGAATAGTAATTTTCAATGAGGAAATCAGGGAACTCTGTAAATCAGGGGAAATGCGATTACCGATCAGAAGGTTATTGAGAATGATACTTTATTTCAGAATATAGCTCAGTCATATACGTATATAAAATCTAAGGTAACTATCGAAATGCCGAGCGATTTCCGCTGTCCTTTGAAAGTAAACCATATACAGTCATGATCAAGGTATTCGATAAGTCAAGAATCTACATGATGCTTAGGTTAGCATACTTCTGGGTAAGCCTGATAAAGGCTAAATTCCGTTCAGCTCGTTTTCTTCAATGCCATTCGTGCGTCAATCACCAGCTCGTCCAACGTACTAATGCTGAACAGAAAACGGTTCAGGACAGTTGATGAATCAATGGACATTTGCGATTTTTTATTAGATGATGAATTCGTCATGCCAATGAGGCGTGAGTTGCAAAGCTAGAATGCGCTACTGTACAGCTGTTTCCACCTGGTTGAGACTCATCAGTTCAGTTCAGTTCAGTTCTTACAACCATTAACCATGCACCATCGTGCATCGGTTTTGGTTGCTGTCTTTTGGTTGCCCATTTGAATAAACAGCAGAATGATGATTAGGATGTTGAGAGCAGATCCAAACGGAAAATGGCACATTTTCATAGACTGAATTTACAAGAATAACAAGTAGATGCACGGTCGCCACTGTTTGCGACCCCCAGCCATATCGCTCAGTGTCTCTAACCATCGGTTACCATGATCTTTGGGTTCCCAGCCAGGGGGCCTAACGGGACCTAAGTGAGCCAGTCTTCTGGTAAGGGTTTTCATACCCTCATGCCAGGTCTTAACTTGGCCACCCTTAACTTTTTTCCAACCACTACCTGCCTTGGTAAGCATCGCTCGCCGTGGCAACCTATCTTGTGACATGCGTACCACATGTTCCAACCAGCATAATCCATGGAGGTCGACTGCCTGTTCTAGTGGACGACCGCGATTACCTAAAACTCTACGCCTAACCTCAGCATTGCTCGTCCGGTTACCCCACCAGACCCGTGCAATGCTACGTAGACAGCGATGTTCGAACACCGACAATCTATTTTTGTCCTGTTCCCGTAACGGTCAAGTCTCCTCGCCGTAAAGTAGAACTGGCCGAACTGCTGCAGCATACACTCGACCCTTCACAGACAATCAAATATCGCGACGGCGCTACAGATGTCCCAAGTTGGCAAATACCAACCGAGCTTTCTGTATGCGCGCCGACATTTCATCTGTGATGCGTGCCCAGGTAGCAAAACTTTTCTCCACAACTTCCCCGGTCAGAGTGAGGCTGGGGACTGGGCCAACCCAATCTTGGAGCAGCGTTTTACACTTTGAAGGTGCAAAGCGCATACGGAACATCGCTACACTAGCACTCAAACTATCCAGCCGTGAGCGAATCTATTGACCCAACTGGGGATCGAACCCGGGATCTCACAGATAGAATTTCTTTAGTAATGTCAATGTGTCTCATATGCAACCTGAAACAGAGAGATTGTCGTTTCGCATAGATTCGCATTGGACTATCATAGCTTGCGCAGGTATCTGTACTTACATGCCAGTCGAAATGATCCAAAGCTACGTTGATTANAATATAATTGATAATAAGTAGTATGTGAATGATTGGACAAACTTTCCCTGGAAGCACACGACCGGTTTCGCGGTTCTTGCCGCTCGTCAGGTATTCGTTTCCGGCAGTCTTTTGTCTTTTCATTCATATACTTGTGCCCAGGAAATGTATTTTCGTCATAGTAACCTCATTTGCAGCACCGATGAAATTTGTTAGGATTGTCCTTTCAGAACCAGTTCATTGATGAATCAATACTATGATTCGACGTTTTAGGTGGGTTAGATGCTACTGACTGAATTTCACCATAACGTTTCACCCAACTGCGTTCCACAGACTCTGTTTCCCTTCTTAAATTGCCTATAACTTATTATTTATGCTGGTCCCCTTATATAGCTAAGCTTGCTTCTCGTACTGTGCACAAGGTTGTATTTCTATTTCGCACCAGACGTTGTTTCACCTCAGGTCATCTTCTTCTATTGTACAATGCTCAAATCCGCCCTGCTCTTGAATACCGTAGTCACGTGTGGGGGTGGGGTGGGATTTTGTCTTCTTTTCTTTTTCCTTCTTGATCACGTTTAACGAAAGACCATCCGGCTAATTGATGATTTTTCCTTAACATCCAGTCAGCAGTCACTGGCCCATTGTCGGGCAGTTGCTTCATTGTCCCTCCTCTATCCCTACTAAGTTGGTTCCGAGACCACGATGAAGAGTCACAGAATTTGCCTTAAGTATTCCAAGGGAGATCACACAGGGATAGAAAAGTGTAATATAAAAGACAATGAATGTTGTACTCTAAATTATTTGTATTTGTGTTTGTATAACTTTTGCAAGCTGAGATATACTTACATTTCAGTTAAAAATTGTACACTGGTCGTCGCACCGGAGAAAATCTAGAGGTATAAACAAATTCAATAGAGTATTGTGTAAAAAAGTCTCTAAAGTTTGATTCATTCAAGTAAATATTGACGTGATTCATTTATAACTCGCTCCTTGTTGATCAAGATGCGAGCCAGATATCGTACAGTGCAGTTTTTATAAATGTTTATTCGGGAGGGTAGGTACCAATGAGAGGAACGAGTGATCGAGTGGGAGTCACAAGAAGATAAGTCAAAGTGCAAAGGATGGTTGGGGTCGTTTAGAATCTTATTGGCAAAGGTCACGCAAGACTTCATATGACCATTAATAAGTTCTGTGATTAATGACTCGGCAGAAATTAAAGATGCACGGCTTATTATCATTAATCCACGACGGACAGTTTTAAAGTCTTGTTTCAATAGACCGGCAAACACTACAGGGGAGCAGTAAAGTAAAATGTTTAACAAAAGAGAACAAAACTTGTTGGGGAGTTCGAAATTGTCTGAGATTTTGGAACTGAAAGGAGAAACGCCGAAATTTCCCCAAACAGATCTGAATGTGTCGATCACCGAAGATTATTATTGATAGTAACACCCAGATATTTGGCTGAGGTCACTCTAGACAAAGGTTACAATCAGGGATTACAGAGTCTGATGGGAATGTAGAGTGGAAAGAACTAAAAATGCACTCCAAACACTTGGATGTGTTGAGATTAGTGCCGGACTGGTTTGAAAACTGTCCGATTCGGGACAGATTTTCAGTGAACGAGGAAAATTCCGAAAAAGAAGAAACGGTCTGACATAATGTGGCATTGTCAGCATACTTTTGGATATGAGCAGGATGTGGAACGAAAAGATCATCAATGAAAGCAGAGAAAAGATACGGAGAGAGGACATCACCTTGAAGCACACCATAATTATTGACTAGAGGACTTGGGGTATTCCTGTCCAGCTTTGTGCACTGGGTTCTTTCGGTGAAATTATCAGAAAACCGTGAAATTAAGTGTCTCGGGGTGCCAAAAGATTCAACCCTAAAAGGAGGGATGACCGGGATACAGAATCAAAAGCAAACGAATAATCGAGAAAAACGCAAGAAACAGATTTGGCAGAGCTGTTCAATGAATTGCTTATAAAATGGACCGGAGTAGACACAGGATCCAAAGTGGATCTGCTGGTTTTATACGTAAACAGAACATGATGAATGGAAGATGGTGACAAATGACTGTAAGAGACTCAGGATGACTTTCTCAGTCAACTTTAGAACTGCAGACGTCAATGCAATGGAACCAAAACGTTTTGCAAGAACTGTTGAGGATGAGGTCTTTGGAACAGGTAATATGGTCACTGGTTGCCAGGAATCGGGGATCATCTGTGTAGAAAGAGACTCGTTTATGAGGGATGTCATCATACTAGTTAGACGGGGCTGCTCCAAACTTGAGAAATGCTAGGGAAAGACCATCAGGGTCTCGAGCATGTTTGACATCGAGATAACCATAAAATCCAGCGAGACGACGAGCACATAAAACGTAGCCTAGCCAATCGAAGGGTGCGCCATGAAATCATCCTATTTTATGCGTAAAAACGGACGAGCGAAACAGTTTACAAATGCAGATTTGAACGGGGAAAGACTAATATAGATTGCAATCTGGGGTGATTCCTGGATATTTAGTTGAGTTTGTTTTGATTGTGATTAGTCATTTGACTACATACCGAGGTTTCAATAAGCAAATCGATCGCAAAAACGGAAAATACATGTAACCGCTAAGATGTGTTCAGTTGTAGTTTACATTTGGGAACGAATTCAGAAAGGTGACAGTTTGTCCCAGAGTATAGTGTGAGATAGCAATCACATGAATATAACACTCAATAATGTTGGCAATAAATTGAAAATTTTTGAGTTTACAAATACCCAACCCTAACGTTTCGAAGCGGCACCGAATTCAAGGTGTATACTATGCACTCCGGTAAACAGTGAAACCCGCTCATTGCATGGTACGATAATAAATTGCACTCACAAGCTTCGTCGAATTTTGCTGGAACTGTGAACTAACTGTTCGTGGTATAAATAATTTGAATTTTGATCCCTGTTATTCCGCATAACTGCTAATTAGATAGTTCTGCGGTGCAACACTGCCGTTACACCGATATTCATATGCCAATATCATGCATTTGTCACCCAATGGAGTAAGTGATCGATCATCATAGACTGCGTTGGTTGAGGCACGTGCTGTCCATATCATCAAATAGATTGCCACGATGTTTGCGATTTGCCGAATTAGATGACGGGTTGAAAAATTGAACGGTGGTCAAACTCAGACCTGGTTTGAGGGTATGAAAACTCTGACCAAGAGACTCGGTCATATAAATTACGTTAGGCTTCCTGTACAGGTACATGGGGATCATTGTAATCAATTGTAAGATATATGACTGAGTTTCATAAACAGTGAGCCTCGTGCATCTTATCAATTTCCTAACTACCATTAGTTTTCGAGAATTCTTTATTTTCATTGTGGTGCAGATTCGAACATTCCAAACGTCCCTCTTACCCTTTTCATCCAGATTTTGCATTCATGAGATGGCAAACAAAATCCGTGTGGTAAGTGGTTGTAGAAACTGAAACTGAGGCATTCGTACACGTTTTCAATATAAAAATGATCGCAATATATATATATATATATATATATATATATACTGTTAAGATCAGCCAAGTGATGTGATGTGAGGTCAGCTATGTATTTTCGAGCAGAATAACTGATCACAAGAGGTGAAAATGTGTGGATTTTGCCACTACCAGTTGGCATCCAGCAAGGGGAGTACATCGATTCCGGGTTCATCATATAATTGTGGTGGTGGCGCAGTGATTTAGTAGCTGTCACAGGTGTGCACTGGACCCTATGGTCCCAGGTTCGAGTCCCTCCAATTCCACCCAACTTTGGTGGCAGCTTTGCTGTCGTCCGGTTCAGTTCCACGCCTAACCTATCGTGGCATTACGTGGCCTACACCACTCTAAGTCCCGGGGCTCAGATTACCGGTGACTATGGGGGTTTACCTCGTCTGCTATTCACCACGCGAAAGTGTGCAATAAACAAATTGATCCACCTCTTCTCCCCCATGCACTTTATCTTTTATGCAAAATAGTTCGGTATTTAAAGATAAACTCATGGATATAGATTGAATCTGTTCGTGTATTGGACCGAATCATCTCAATTCTCGAGGAGAATTGAATCCAGCCATGTTTCGGTTTTGGAGAAAAAATCACGTGCGGTGTAAATCTATTCCTAATATCGTGGTTAATGACTTACGAGAAAAAAATCCCCTTCAAACAGATGAAGGTGATTTAGAGGACACATCATGAAATCATTGAGGAGAGGGAAATGAAAACCTAGGTATGAAACATGTTATTTTCTCGATCTGCACAACCGAAACACGTAAAATTCACACGGACAAGCCGGACAATTGAAGTTGCGCATCAGATTGAACATGGAAAGCTAGAAGTTAGAGTATAATCAAATTTAGGCTGAGCTGAACAGGGGCTGAATCCAGCAATAAAAGAGAATCCACCTGAACAACGAATACCGTTTTTGAGTGATAGTTAGTTCATTTGTCTGACAGCAACGAAGGGAGACACAGGTACAACCTATTCACTCCAATCGAAAGCCTCCTACTAAGTCAGGACTTCCATGCAGGTTACGGGCTGACTTGCCACTTACCTATAAGGCTTGTTTGATATTCGTATTTAACTCACTGTATCTCCCTTCGTTGCTGTCCGGCAAATGAACTGACTGGCCATTACTGAAGACAACGCCTGAACAACCATTTGGTTCAGCCATAGTATGAGCTGGTTGGCGCAGTGGTAACGCACATGCCTTCCATACGATGGGTCCAGAATTCAAAGCCCAGAAAGGACGGTGGATATGCACTACTGATGAGCTCTAAAAAGAGCGAAACTCGAGTCTAGTGCTTAGGAGTGTATGGCTGAATCGATGAACTGAGGAAGGTGAGTGAAGGTGAAATCCGAAAGATAGTCAAATCAATCAATATCAATTATCCCCCCCCACACACACACTACTCACAAGTAATTGTGAGTTAAATACAAATACCGGTTTCACAGCAATGCAAATCCTTCTTAACCTGTGTGGAACAGCCAATCAACTCACCATGTGTGTAGATTGACAAAAATCGTTTGAACCAGTAACCGGCTAATTCATATTCGCAACAGTAAACACCGATTCCAGTTTTCTTTTGATTCAGTGACAATAACGAGTTTCCAAATGTCATCGCATTGTTTAGGCCTCGAACAAATCGCATTCTACTGTTCACGGTTTTGTTCACATTCGGATCGATCACTTTGCAATGCAGATGCAAACTATCGTAATAGTTCCAGAACTGTAATCGTGTTGGCTTGATTTCCAAAACTGGCTGAGCTGAAATATAGTCAAACCATCGCCAAAAGCATGGCATGTAGTAAAGCCATTTCTGAAGTCATTCCAATCACAAAAATATTATGTGCTCGGGTAAAACGGTCAGGGTCAGTTAACGAATGAACAAGGGGGAAAGGAGAGACAACGCGCGAAAAAGAGAATCAAATAGAAACATGTCCTCCGCCGGCTCGCTTATACTATCATTAATTCACCTCAGTTGTTTGACTCCAAAACATCTACCACCTTATGCCGTAAAAGATCAACAAGGCGAATTTCACCAGATATTTTAGTATCATCAGTACAAGCATAATAAACGTCAGGACAAACTGTCTGACTGACAACTGATCATCACCGTTCACATTATGCATACATTCAGTTTTTCATTATTCGACTTATTTCAAGACCGGATGTAAATAGGAAACAAACTAGTTTGCGCTCATATGACACAAGGTTTTGTGCACAATGTTTACATGTAGCATTAACCGACAAAAATCATTTTCTTTGGTCTGAAACTTCAGAATAGAGCTACAATAGCCGACAAAGTGTGCTCAAGGGTTGCCGTGTTCAGAATTATTGCCTCGCCAAACCAACTTCCGCCTGCACATGGCAGACTAGCAACATTGTATGGATAACAGAACTCCCGGGAGCATTTCCAGAGAGAGAGAGAGAGAGTTGTGCTTAGGAGTTGGGTGCTGTTATTAATTCATTTATGATGTCTGAAAGAAAACCGGCACTTTTAAACTCACACTATGATATCTTTTGCGACTACGACTAGGATGTGGATTAGAACAATTAAAGCCCTTTAGTTCGTCCTTCGAATATCATTTATTCACAGGCCCCTAGTTTATCTGATTTATATGCTTATCTTATATTTCGCCCATCTGATTTGCTTCAATCTATCTGTCCTACCGACTGGTTAATCAAAAGACAGAAATCGAACTATCTAACTCTTTCCGTCAAATCGTATGTAGTCTATGAATTTCAATGTGGGTGAGAAGCTATCGACGTGGGCAAACAGAGAGGCAGCTGCGTACCCGGATGACCAAACACATACCGGTATGGGTTGAACACAAGCGGGTGAGATTGAGCGCTACAATAAACAATCAGGCCAACAAGCCAGTCTCACAGAGTACCTGTGTCATCAGTTGCTCGCCATCTACTGCAGACTGGCCACCAAGCCAATCGCGGGATTTTGTTTCGAGTTGTTTACACAGCCTCGAATGGACGGCTGCTAAGATTTGCAGAGACAATCAAGCGTCGAAAGCCCCTATTCTGTCAGTAGAAGGAGGTCTACATCCGTCTGGCATTGCCCTTGGTGACTACGTAAGCAGAAAAATGAACCGATACCATGTTAGATTGTCATGCTGTGCACTAAGGACCAGCTGAGATGCAGCGAAATGACTCCGGAATTAAATCGTACTGTTTTGTTTAAAGTATCGTATAACTGAATCTAGTTAAACAAACTCGTCGGCTCTGTTTATATCAAATGTATGATTTGGTAATTTCCACAATTTTCAAAAGAAACTGAGTGATAAATTGATTAAAATTCAGCGTGAACAGGATGTGATTAACTGAATGCGTTTGGAATGACACAATGATGTGAAGAAGAACTTGCCCATAATGCGGATTGTAACTGTTATCGGTTTGACATCGGGCAAATTTTTCAAAAGACACGTCGCTTCCATCGTTCCGATGGGCATATTATATTCTTTTCGTTGGAACTCCATTAACCATTGACTCTGAACTGTGTACTGTTGATTTTGACTTTTGTCGAATATAATCCAATGCGGTTCTTCCTTGGACAATTCCATATATTCTTCCGGTGTCACAGAGCATCGCACGTTCCAACGTTGCCCAAGGACCAAAGTGTGATATTTTTGATCGGGCTCAATATACACTGATAATTGATCTGGTCACGTGACAAGTGTACGGAATTGTGAGACAGTGGCAGACATTTGGTGAGTTAGTTAGGTGTTTGCGAGATTTGCTTTGATTCAATAGTAGATGAACGATATACGAACTGTGTGAGTGTGCGTGTTGGTGTGTGTGTGTGTTGGTGTGTGTGTGTGTTGGTGTGTGTGTGT
>UZAN01044546.1:0-14697 GCA_900618425.1 Echinostoma caproni | reverse complement strand
ATATATATGAGCGAGCTTAGTGCCAAGGCAACAAAAAAAATAACAGAACATGTACAACGGTCTGGTTAGCTGCCCGGTGGCCGAGTGGATAGCATGCTTGCGTTCGGCGTCTGGGTTCCTGGGTTCGATCCCCAGTTGGGTCAATAAATTTACACTGCTGATGAAACCCAGCCAGGTCGAAACAGCTCTACAGTGCCTTCGGTTTGCGCTTTATTTACTCTATATACGACGAATTCCCCCGATGACATTGAATCAAATCCTTCATCACTCTCATTTTATACCTGTATTTCTGAAGAGACAAGTGTAGATAATACACTAGCCTAAATTGAACCTTTTCCACAAGCGCATTTCTACATTTTATTGTCCTAACGCAAACTTGATTTCAGTAAAACTCAACTGCATAGATAAACAAATGTTTTTACTTCCGTTTTGTGCAGTGAATGTAGAACTGTACAATAAACTTCCAGGAAGAGGAACGCGGCCATACAAAAACTGTCTGGAAAAATACAGACCCACAGAAATCATTTCGTTGATACGATAGGTTGCACTTGAATTAGCGCAGCGAACAAACGAACTCTGTGCATGCACAATTGGCAGTTTCAGTTTGTTCAAACTTTAACCATGCACTCTTGTGCGACGGGTTTGGTTGCTGTCTGTTGACTGCCCATTTAGATGAATGAGTAAAAGAATGACTGGAAAGGTGGAAGTTGAGTCGAAGAAAAAATGGCGACCTGCACTGCACTAAGGTTTCAATGAAATCGAAATGCTGCACGAGCGCCACTGTTTACGACACTGAACCATATTAGTCACAATTGAATACATTGGTCCCAAGATCCCATCCAGTGATCCTAACAGGACCTGTATGATCGAGTCTCCGGGTCAGCGTTTTCAAACCGATGTTAGAGTTTAACCATTTTTTCACCCACTACCTGCCTCGGCATACATTGCGCGCCATGGAAGCTTAGCCTCCCAAGGCCTCAGTATGGTTGGGGGTGGGTGTCTAGGATTGCGGCTGGTCACCCTGCCCTTGCACCTCACGAAATGCCCCCATACAACCAAGCGTCTCAAATAGCCTCTGCTGAGGAAGCCCTACTCACTGCCTTCTCGCGGCGGATGTGTTTTCCCACCAAAGCCGATATCCGGGGCTATAGCCGGGTTGGTGGACCACTGGCAGTTCACCTAGAGGAGTTGGCCAAAAGCCCTGATTCCAAACCAACCATGAGGAGACGTACGAACCACACCCACACCTTTTCGGTTGTGGCAGTGGTCACCGGCTCGATTGGGCATTGAGGTGGATTGGGCACCTTGGACGTCTGACCCCGTCCGAAGGGCGTATGATCCGATGAACTGGACACCGGCTCCCAATGGACTGCGGTTTTCGCACACCGCCCCGCTGCCTTGCGGGTTAGGCTTTGGCTAGCCGAAGGCTCCGGTTGTGGATTCCTCAAGAAAATTCACCTGCCTTGGCCTGGGCAACCTGGCAGTACTCAGCCCACAAGCCAATCATGGAATATTTTTCTTTTTATAAAGATTATTGTACCATGATTTGTTTGGCACACAGTCTGTCCTCAGACAAGTGTGAAATATATATATATATATATACCCGAAAATGTAGAATTCTATGTGACTTGTATTTCTCAAGCAATTCTCTTCGCGTGTGAGTGATACTTGACAACTGCAGTGGATATTCCAGCACAGAGTGAAAATTGCGCTCATACCATGCAAATACCTGTACATTTGGGTGAATGTTAGATTTACCTTTGTTTGTTTGTTTCTTCACGAATACTTTGTCATATTATTCGAAGTAATGACCCGCATACTGCACCTTGAGTATTCTTGGGAACTGGATCTCATTTTTCACTTTCCTATGTCTTCGTCTATATTCCTCGTAAATAACATGCGAAGCTGAAGTATGCACTTGAGGCGGATGCAAAAATCAAACCTACTTCGATGTCATTTCCACAGATATTGGTTAGTTTTCAATATAAATTTAATCTTGTGTTCCTCAATCAGTTACAACTGTATCAAATTTTACGCTCGTCTGGTATCTCTTAATTTTGTCGTTTGTGTTGCGAAAGAAAACAACAACGTGCGTGTTTCTTATTCTATGCCCAATAATTTTTAGCTCTTTTGGGTACTGTACAGACGTTATAGCGGCAGCTTATCAAGAACATAGACTACTGGTAATCTACGACTGATCTCTATGGCTTTCCAAACGTTGACGTGGTCACAGTCACAGAGAACATGAATGATTGTCATTTTGTGTATAGTGTTTCTTCTACTACATCTGTTCATTTTCGCCCCTCATGCTCTCTTTCTTTCCGGCCCTTCCCTAATCAGATCCAATTTGATGAGAAAATGCTGCGACGGGAAATAGGTATTGCCATTCAAAACATTCATGCGGTTCGGTAAGTTGTCTGTGTGCGCCTCGTGTATGTTTATGCGTCAGACACATTACTCCTTTCTCGGAACTTCCCACATCTCACTTGTGTGATGCATTTTTGACTTTTATGTGCACAGGATTGAGAGCATTTATTGCAGTGGCGGTGGCCAGTCTTTATATGTCATCGTCACACTATACTGGAAGTGATGTGTTCTAATCCAACCACCGAGACAACTTTTCCGCTTCTCTGTATCCTGCGGTAACCCTATGATTGGCCGAGCCCGGTTTCTTGAACGATAGAGAAATAAAACAGAACCGATTCGCAACAATCTTCGAATAGGGTCCAAGTTCACTACCGAAGGACTGTATTATCACGCAGATTCTCGTTCCAACGAATATATCGTTCTAGGGATGAAGATACCATTTCACTTGCGGTCATGGGAGGGGGCCCCGATGACAAAGGCGATTCTCGAACCATGTAGTTTGCACGCCATCGCCTAGTGGACAACAGATAGTACGAATCCTGGGCCAGGTGGATGCGATGTACAATGAGTACAAGAAAAAGAACCAATCTCAGCATTTGGGATAGTAAATCATTACGTAAGACGTCACTTGAAAACGGACAGTTATTAGGCTGCGCGATATCAAACCTCTGTACCACTAAGTGTTGGAGGTATGAAGTGCAAGAATAATCTATTTTTTTCCTAGCGTGCGCAAGATAAAACTGACGAATCTTTGCATATTCAATTCCTGGTTCTGATCAAAATACGTCTCTGGTCCGTATCCAAGTGGCTGACACAGTACTCTCTTTAATCTTATGTTTAACGTGTTGCTCTCTTTTTCATCCTCTCTTGTGAGAGAATGTTGATTCTTGTCCAGTGATTCAGTTTTCCTGTATCATGACTGATTCCGCGCCTGGCAGATGGAGAATATATGGGTACGGTGTGTAATTCACATCCCATGCATTAAGTATTAATCTGTCTGATTCTGTCCTCTGTAAGACAACGATTCCATTCGACCGGTAATTTCACCATTCAGCAAACATTTTTGTAACGGAAACATTCCATTCGGGCTGGTGTCGGTAACATTTTTTACAATTGGAGATCCCCCCCTCCTCGGCAATCATCGTATCTCACCATAAACTTTCTCCTCTCGTGAAAACGTGTCGCTTATGTTGCCTCGGTGGATGTGCCTTGGCCGTCTGACCACGAGTTGTTCTTTTCTTCGACTAAACCAAAAGGAAAGTTTCATGGTTTGTCAAATCGATATCAGCCGGTCTTTGAGCGTGTGGAGCGGGTGATCATGTCACACGGACCACCTCTGGTCGTGTGCCTACATAATGTTCACGTGTTTTCTGTCACCTGATAAATCGCCTCGATGCGCGCCCGTTTACGCGTGTGTGTGTGTGTGTGTGTGTGTGTGTGTGTGTGTGTGTGTGTGTGTGNATATGTGCATTTCATTTCAGTTGCGGACCATATTTTGTACGCATGATGTTACTCTTAACTTAGCTTGGTTTATATGAAAGCTGTTCAAGTATATTTAGTCCTTTGCTATATTTATGCGCACTCGAACGACTTTTCTCGACCGAAAATAGTGCACCTGTTCTTGATGTCGAGAAATCTATTACTTTCAGCGCGTTTACTGAGACACGTGGGAGCGACACTACTCCGTGATGCATTAGTGTGTTTTGTTGGCCACTGGTGTGTTTTGAATATCAGTCTGAATGAACCAGACAGTTAGTGGTCATATTGAAGAAAGTGTAATCGGATGTTTATGGTTAAGAATTAGTTATAGTGTTTCTCCTACTTAGATACGCATATAACTAATAACGATAGCGCAGTAAACGAGATAACCGCCCACATTTCCAAGGCTCGAGCCGCACACGTAGGAATGAAACGCCTTTGGTGTAGACGCGAAATTTAAAGGTCGTGTATTTTGTGCTACCGTTTGTTCGGTTCTGCTATTTGGTCATGCGACCTTAAATCTGCGAGTAAATACTCATCGACTAGGCGTTTTGGACTATCAGTGTTTAAGTGGTGATGTGAGAGACGATCGCAACAGCTGTTGAACAGGGAGAAGACAGACCCGATATCTAGGCTTAATGCAACATACAAATGGACGGCAGGGGCTGAAAAGGAATGAGGGGAAAATTTAGAGAGGCGAATACAAAGTAGTGTGAAACGACAAACAAAAGTGTAACATAACAAGTAGTTTGTTTCACTTTAGATGGAGTGAACAGGTTAATAATCTGGAGGTAAACCGTCGTGTTTGAGGACAGGCATTACACGTGTGCCCAGCTGCTATCGCCGTAGCCCCTTTGGGTTGGAGGAATCCATGTGGAGGACAACGGATGACGTGAAAACGAGGCATGCAAAAATACACAGAGCGATTAAGTAGAGGTAAGTGTCCGCCGTCTTCCATGTTGAGGTCCAAAAGATTGCAACCGGTTGCTTGGAGACACTAAAGGATATGGTGACTAATCGACAACGTTGGCATTCTTGGCACTTATCGGGTCGAAAAGGTGTTCATGCACAGTCAGGGTTGTATACTCTGTGTGTTGACCAAATTAGTTCACTGCTTTGCCTCCCTCCACTTAGGCCCATTCTCTATCCATCATCATTTTCTTTGTGTACATTGTGAACTTGGCAGCGATCAGTGAAGTTCGCTTTACAGTATTTCACTATATGATGATGATGTCGACAAACTAGCGTGACCTTGTGTGGTTCACCACTCCGAGTCTCGGGGGTGAGGTTTACGGTTTCCATGATTAATCAGCCAATCCCTGTGACTATCGAGTTGAACCCGTCTGCTTTCTGTCACAAAGCTGTCTAATCAATCAAAGTTGAAATGCTACTGATTTTTGAAGAGGGAAATTACTAGTCCTCCTTTTCTTCAAAGGAGAATTTACTCTGACGATATGTCTGTAAAATTCATTTGATTCAATCAGCGAGAGAATGTCATTTATTCACTGAATATCACTTATTTGGATTGAAACAGTTCAGTCAAATCTCCATGAGCACGTGATTTGAATCTGAAACAGCCCACGGTTTCATTTGGTTCTGCGATTTGTAGTTGTAAGGTAGACCTCTGCAACTGTCTGACTCATAGGTCCTTGCGATATAACTGTCTTTAGGAAGGTGTCCACTTTCCTTGAGTCTCTCCTATACCTCTCCGAAGTTTGTTTTGGTGTTTTTAGCCTATCCGGGTGGTGGTGGCGTAGTGGTTTAGTCGCTGTCACAGACTTGTTTTAGACCCTATGGTCCGAGGTTCGAGCCCCGCCACCCGACTTTGGTGGTAGGTAGCTCTGCTGTCGTCCGGTTCACTACCATGCCTAATCTATCGGGGTCTTATGTGGTTTGCCACTCCAATTCCCGGAGCTTAGGTTGCCGGTTTCCACCACTGAACAGCAGGTCCTCGTGACTATGGAGTTTATCCCGTCTGTTGTTAATCACACTTAGGTTTGTAATTAAAAAAGCCATTGTATATTTGGAGCAGCGGGTGTTTTAGTGGACGAGGATATCGATCGAACGGCCAAGAACTGCGAAACGTGCTTCTATAAAATCTAGCTAGGACCCGGGGATGGGGCATGGTAACAATACCATTTCTTGGCCAGTATCATGCGCCTGTATTCATTGGTCTCCATTTGAAAGCACCGTAGGTGCTCGTGATGATTATGCACGTCGAGGGTTCATCCTATAAGTGTTGGTTAGGGATAATGGCTCGCAGTTTTGTGCGTGGAGATGAAGGCGTGGTTAGTTAGTATTGGTTACCACCATTGCGAACGGTGCCATGTCATCCCTGCCTAAACAGCTGGACTAAGAACTTGTGAAGGACGATGGAAAGTGCTGTTGCATCCGTTAATCGAAAAGCGATTTCATAGTAGGAGATACTGTTACGCAATTTCCTGAGTCCGTCAAGAAGCTCATCTCACGCCACCACCAAAGAGAGCCCCACAAAACTGTTCAAATCGTGGAGCCTATAGTCCTCGTTGTAATGTGTGCACTCAAATGATATAATTTACCTCCGGGGAAGTGACCTCCGATCAACACGTGGACCTGTCAGAAGGTATATTATAAGGGCCATGGTGCAGATCATCGACCTGACGAATATAATGCTTCATCGTACTCACGCTAACCAAATCGATTCCAGAGAGTCTATGAACCCCAGGGATGAGTAGTTCTGTTGCGGTTGCGCTTACTGATCCGCAAATATTCCGCGTACCAGGCTATGCTCTTTGTAAAAGTAAACTTACCTGCTGTGTTGTGAGCTGTCTGTATTTGCTCCTCCATAGTTAAAGAATTCACATGAAACTCAATACATGCAGTGAAATTTGATGGCGTGAATACCTCTTCGTTTTCATGCTAGAGTCTTTAACCATTTTCTTCACGATAATCGATGTTGAGGCAATGAACCAACGTTCAGCTCACCATTTCGTCATTGCGATGTAGACAATTTGGTTAATCTACTGTGTCTGTCACAATCATTCACTTTCTACTCCCTCGCCTCAGTTTTTTTCCTGTCAACTTCCGCATTCCTTCTGTTATATGCACATTGCACTTTGAAGTGTTGCTAATTGTTCCATTGTGCTATGGTTGCACGTTTCTCGCATGGGCCCGCCTACGGTCGTCAGAATAGATTGGCTTAATCATTGCATTACACTCAGGTAAATGTCGTCACGTGTATCATGTGTTCATCATGAATGCACAGAACTTTTCACACTCAATGTGTCTGGATTTCTGACCACGATATTCTCTCACCGCGATAGTTTGACGCCAAACGCATACGGTGTCAGGTTATTTAACTGACGCACTGGTGTGCATCCTTATTTTGTTAATAACAGGGGTTACACAAATGCGTTTGACTTCTATCCTAAGTAAGACCTTCATCTGATTTGGAATTCCACAAACCACACTAGGTTAAGTATGGCTGTTCCTTTTCTCTTGTATGGTTACCTTGTCCACTTTGCATACCCGTTTCCTTTCCTTCATCAGACCCGGTTTATTCACCCCGGACAAGGCGTTTGATGCCACCGTACGCAAATTGATCGACAAATTGCGTGTGCCGTCCATGAAATGTGTCGACCTTGTTGTCAGTAAACTATGCGAGGTTGTACAACTTTGCGCAGACAAAGTAAGTTTATCATTGAATCCATTGATCCGAATTCAGTTAATTTGTGGTCTGTGTATTGATTTTACACTCGCTATTTGATGCGTTGGTTTTTAAAATGATTCCACGCTGCTCACTGCAAGACTGTTAATCAGGTGGTACAAAACACTAGGTCGCATGGCTCGTAATAATAATGAATCATCAAGTGGGCCCCTTTCATCGCCCCACGNCCAACTGTTAAGCTGATGGTTTGTTGACATTCAATTACTTACTTAGTTGGATATCACACCAAAGGTGTATTTCCACTTGTTGGCTCCCCAAATGGTTAATTAACTTTTATGGAAAGGAGTGTGAGGACCAGTTTGTGGAATTTTCGGGACAACTGAATTCAACATAACCATCCGCACGAACACGTCAGCTTGCGCGTTACTTGACACACAGCGGTCAATGACTGATGTAATCTGCTGATACACACTCGCGCGACCCACATTATGTCATGCTCTCAGGTCTCTTGATCTGTGTTCACATGCCCTTTTTACAAGTCTAGCTCCGTATAGAGGGATCATCTGTACGCGATAGCTCGCGCTATTTTTTCGGAAATAAACTGCTTTGTTTGATCTGAATAGGATGATGAATTGGACTTTCGCTTGATGAATTCCCGAATTGGTATGCTCATTTGATTGGCTTTTCTTTCTGGCTAAGAAAACAACACTTACCAAACGGCCCAAGATAAATCGTGTTTTCTGTACGAAAACATTTTTCTTGAATAACGGCAAAAACTGCGGATAGTTTCTAAAACGCAAATAAATTTGATATCACATGAACCGTTTCACAACAAATTTGTTCCAGTTAAGAAGCGGACTAGGAGAGGGGGAAGCTATCAATTCCACCCAGCGTTAAATGGAGGTGGAACCTTTTATCAACAGTGCCCTGCATTACTTTTCTCAAAGGCTTATGTCCAACATTCCCCACTCAATGATGATCACTGTTTTCAGTCGTGTGAAAAACTCGTTTTCCTCCAAATACGAATCTCCTTAGGTTGTCCCCAGGATTCATAATGGAATTTATATTAGTCTTTTACTCTACTCCATAAGGCGTTCACATGTTTCATGAGTTTTTAAGGTCGTAGGTGTGAATCGCCGTGCTGTTCTGTTGTATTATTACGGTGCGTCCACCAATAATAGAGATGATATGATCATTGAAAATACTTGATTGGGTTGTTTGGGTACCTAGTCGCAACACCAACGGCGATATTCTGCCGGCGACCGTACCAATACAGATCAACCTGAATTACGAGCAGTGGAAAAACAGATTTCTTAATATCGTATCCAAAAGGATTTCAGCCCATCACCGTAGTTCGTTCATCACAAAACCGGACTCAATTCCATTAGGCGCACTGCATTCTTAGTTGCACATGATTCTATGCTAGCCATGGTACTTTTCATCATGCAGTGCACATTCGGAGCATTCAAAATGGTTGCTTTAAACTGCACCTTGGTACGGCCTTCGTTTCAATATCGTTCCACTCGTTATCTTGTTCGAGGTAGTCCATATCAGCCTTCATTTTGTATTAGATATCTCCCCCTCCTCCTCACTCACGGTTGGTTCAAGCTATATTCAGCGAGATCAGCGTCGTTTCATCACGGGTCATTCTGATAACAACTTCTCTTCTGCTCATCTCTGTGTTCTTGTATTCGTAACACGTGTTCACTTTGGTGTTATAATACAAATGAACTTCGGATGATGGTGGTCAAGTGATCAAGGTCACTAACTGAACACCCGGGAGAACCTGTTTTCGAACACCACCACCGACACTGCTTAACTTTCCCCTTAGTATCAAATGTAGGTCCTTTACTGTTGAAAGTTGTTCGTGCAGTTGTGCATTCTCAAAATGGAAGCAAATAGAATGAAAAAAGAAAAGAATGATCCAATTCGCTAGGCACGCAGCCCATGGACGCGGAAAGCATTGCTTACTGTTTACTAGAAGTTGCTCCTAGTCTGAATCCAATCAGACTGCCGAAAATGACGTAGCCCCCATGTGCCTTCATTACCATTTCGCATTGCCAATGTATTTTTCTTTCGATTCACTGTCCTCGGTATGCGGGAGATCAGAACTATCATCAAACCGGTTCTATTCAGCAGATAACCAATGGGTCGAGGAATAAGCGGACCGGTGTCTAGCGCCGTCTTTTCAAATGAGTTGAAGCGGTTGTAGAGATATGAATGGCCGTAACAGACTTTCGCGCGTCAAACTCTTGGGATGAATCCTGTGTATGTTAATTTGTTACTGAGGTAATAATGCTCAAGATGGGAATAGTTTACTGGTTGGATGTCTTCGGTTCATGAAGGCAAACTATACAAGTCATGTTGAATGCTAGAATAGCAAGAAAATTTATACTCCTAGAACAGAGAACGGTTTAGTCCCGAGCTTAGTTTTCATGTGCACCTTGTCTATAAAGCTCAGTGTGTCTAATCAATTTTCATTATTCCCATGCACCATCAGGATTTGACCCTAAAAAATGGTGCATCAAAAGAACAACAACAATAGTGTAGTTGCCATCGGTGAGCTAACCCACATATTCGAATTTGGGACGCGAGCGGAGTGTCATGCACTATAATTGAATGAAACGTTCGTTAGCAATCGTGCGCTGTCGCTCTTTTTTAAATCTGTGTAATTTACGCCACCAGTCTTGTGCATTTTGTACTCCGTTGTTTCATCCGTCTTTCCTTATCACAAATTTATCCACTGAGTTACCAAACCACACCGGCTAAAACTCGAGCACAGAATATCATGGTTAAGGCTTGCAGAAATTGAGTTATAGCTATCGTCATTTTGGTGTTGAGAAAGCACAATTGCGCATTGATCCACCACAAATACTTTCACCTTATCTTGGAATGTGAGAGATCGTTCCAAACGGAACTCACATTTCACGTCACACTCCATCATTGAGAGAGTAGCAATGGTGAATAACTGTTTTTATCATGTCCGACTGTCCTCAACACTTTTTCGGTTTCTATGCTAACATAGCATTGGACCACGTGTATATACCCGATGACCTCACCTGGCAACGTGGTTCGGCTCAGGACTCTCCCCCATCCTGTCTTTCTCGGAATGTATGCTCGCAATTACGNGGTGGGGGGGGGGGAGATCGATCGCATGACTCACATCAAATGCAAATTACACCCACATTCGGTCGTATTACGTGTTCTCTCGTGTTAGCGAATTATCGCACCGTTGACCTCAGTTCGTTCGTCGTCCAAACGTATGGCAGTGTGTAGTCAGCGCCTATGTGCGGGCCTTGCGTTTCTCGCTCTGTCATTATGACAGTGGTCGCGTGTGTTGCGTTTGTAATGAGGGTGGTGGTACTGGTGTCGGCAATAGTGCGAAACGCTTTCGGTGATGCATGCTAATGAGTTTATCGTGCAATAGGTCGTGTGTGCGTGTGTGTTTAGTGTCGCTGATTTTTTCACTTCTAGCTAAGGATATTTGCGTTCGTGTGTGTTCAGAGTACAAAAAATCGTCGTGCTCGTCACGTTTTGGATCCAGTGCGAAGTCCTCTTTTCTATTTTTATAAAACTTTAGTTAACATTATCGGGTGGCAGTTCCTTTTATTACTCACTTCAGTGTGATGGATGATCAAAGGGATGAATCTTATGGTTACGAAGATCGGTTGCTCTATTATTGGAGCTCAGGCCCTGGGATTTAAAGGGGTCTACAACATAGGGCTTTAATCGGATAGGCTTGTCACTAAGCCGAATGATGATGTCACTCCAAGTCCCGGAGCTAAGGTTGCCGGTTATCATTGATAAACAGCAGGTCTTGGTGACTATGGGGTTCCATCACACACCGGTGTGTAGTAAACAATGAATCTGTCCGTGGCTGGGAATTCATTTTGCACTATTACACATGCCACTATCTGGGCTTCCTTGGCGTGTGATATTTGCTGATGCAAACGGTAGTTGGTAAAAGGCTTGGCGTTGGGCTCAAATTATGATCTGGCATAAGGGGACCCGTTCATATAAGTCACATTAGGCTCGTTGGGGATCTCGTAGTGAACTAGCACAAAATGAAAGGGGAAGAAAAGGCAACATCCGGGGCTATAACCGCATCGGTGAAACCCTGGGATTTGCCTAAAAACCTTGATTCCACACCAACGAAGAAGAGGCGTGCAAATCACACTCACCCAAACCGGGGTTGTGGTAGCGGTCATTCGTTCGATTGGGCATCAAGGTGTATTGGACACCGGACTTTTGACCCCGTCCAGAAAGTGCACTGGACCCCGGTCCCCAGTGGATTGTGGTTTTCGCGCACGGCCCGGCCGCCTTGCTGGTCAGATTTCGGCTAGTCAAAGGCTCCGGTTGTGAATTCTCCTAGAAAATTCACCTGCCTTGGTCTGGGCAACCTGGCAGAATTCCGTCCACGAACAAATCATGGAAATTTTTGGCACAGTCTGGATTCAAACGCGTGCGAAATACATACATACATAAGTACGAACACGTTTGAACATAAAAGTAGGTAGACCATATGTGTGTTCTCCACTTTTGTTCTTCGTAGTGCTAAGAAAATCCAATACATCCTAATTGGGACGTTGGTTGTTGGTAGGCAAGAAATAGGCAGGGTACAAAAGCAGCGAGTCGCCAGAAGTGGGAATATGAATACCGCATTGTCTGTTGACCGTTTCTCCGGTCCACACAACACTGTGATCCCCTCACTACAAACGCCTCTTAACAACTCGAGAATGTCCTGCAAATGATGCATTCAGTTTTTTATCTCTTTGATTTTCAAGGGAAGCTGTTTGATAGAGACTGATGACTGCAGCATGTACTTTTTTATTACACACAGCAGACGGGATAAACCCCGTAGTCACGACGATCTGCTTCGTCATGGAAACCGGTAACCTAAGCCCCGGGACTTAGAGTGGCAAACCATATAAGGCCCCGATAGGTTGGGCGTGATATTGAACCGGACGACAGCTGATTCCTTTCGTTTTTGTAGAGTTTTGGGCACTGGAGAGCATTCTCTTCCAGGGTTAGGGACCGTCGTTGCCTGAAAACAGTAGCCATTTAAAATCGCATTCCCTGTGTCATTAAACTGCTCAACAGACTAGAGGGTTTGTTGGAATGAAAACCACAGCGAGATAAAAACAAGGGGTTTCTTTAGGAGAATGGCTCTCTCAGTTTCAAGATTTTAAATAATCGTGTTCATTGTTTGGTCCGAATGAAAGCGGATTATGGCAACCGAGAGTAAGCTTTTGACCTAAGACAGAAAGCACCGTGCCGTCAGTTCGAGAGAGAAAATAATAATGTGTTAGCAATAACTTTATCAATCAAATACAGCACTTCGTTTGGTTCGAGTTAGAGGTCTGTCAGGTTAAACGAAAGTAAAAAAAAGGTGGGTGTTCGTCCAGGATTGAATTTATTGGCAATTAAAAGTAAATTATCACTACCAAAATAGTATAATAAAAAGCACGAATGCATTATCAAACAAATTGCTAATCACTTGTGATTAAAAGGATGCTACACTGGTAATTATTGTGCTTCGAAAAGGGAAAAACCTGGGTAAACCTAACACAGCAAGACGGAATAGTAATGGGGAATACCGCACCAGGTAGAGTTAATGTAGTTTATTGCCCCCACATTAGTCTTACGTCCACTTTTTT
Source organism: Echinostoma caproni (assembly GCA_900618425.1). Classification (NCBI taxonomy): domain Eukaryota; kingdom Metazoa; phylum Platyhelminthes; class Trematoda; order Plagiorchiida; family Echinostomatidae; genus Echinostoma; species Echinostoma caproni. The sequence continues at coordinate 1,548 of UZAN01044546.1, read as the reverse complement.
CTCTGTCTTGCTGACAGCTTTCGGAACCGGTTACATGTACCCACCAATAGTCTATATTCAGTTCAATCGCTTTTTTCGTACGTGTGTCAGATGTACTGCTTGCTCGTTATAAGGTTAGCCATTTCGCTAAAGAAAGACGGAATCTTGAAAATGATAAATGAGCGAACTGTGTGTGTGGTTTGCCACCAGGAATACTCTCGTTTCTTATTCCAGCTAGATAGCTCCAGGTCAGGTACACTCATGAAACCTAGGTGACACAATACAGGAAGTATTATCATTTTTTATTCCTACGAATAATCTCCGGCGATTCGACCGACTAGAAAACATGAAACAGTGAGCACAAACGTAGCGCAGCCAGTAGAAGAGCGCGCGAAACATCAGTCATTCGCAAAATGGGTAGCCAAAAGGCAGTCAAGACAGCGAAGCGCTATTAATTGTTGTGTAATGTAATATCTGAAATTTACGCATCCTAATTCGGGTTTCGTTGCCTATAGATACCCCTCTTTTTAGATCGCCTACCTTTCTCCATCCATAGTTCTTTGCTTTCTGAACCTCATTTATTCTTTTAGCACTGCTCAGGGAACTCCTTCTCTTGTCATCAATCAAATTCGGCTCTTTATCGGAGACTCACTGGTTGTCTTCAGTCACTGGGAATTGCTCCTGACGATTAACGGTATTACATGCACTGTTCTTTGGCCGAAGGATATTTATTTTCCTTTAGCATGAATGAAATTTCCGTCCATTGTGTTCGTGCGTTCTATTCCCTATTCCTCTCGTATTGCACGGATGACGAAATTCTTTTACTGTTCATACAATCACAGTCTTGCATTAGCCGGCTTGTTTGTTCGTCCAAGGTTCTCTTGTTTATTAGTTAGTTCCTTTTCGTGAGACCTCTCTCCGGCTGAGTTTTTTTGTATCCAAACTCCGTTTGTACATCGTTGGAATTCAAACGGGAAACTATTGTTCAGTATGCCCAAGGCACACAAATAGAAGCGTGTCATTTATTTCATGTCTGTTCGTTTAATTTTTTGAAAATTCTACTGTCCTACTCTTCAATCTTTCATTTCTTCAGGCCAATTCTTATCAAAAACAACTGTTTTGTCACCACAAGGCGTCCCTGGTCTGTGTTTGTTTTTAGTTTGGAACATCTCTGGGCGGAGTATGTGGTGGACTTTCGTGTTAGGATTATACAATACGACAATGACATTTTCTCTCTTTCTTTTTCAATGCTGGCCTTTTCCATTTGTGGACTTATTGGGATCAGGCTGTGTTAGGATCTTTATCATCAGTGATGCATAACAATAATTGAACTTTGGAATTCGCCTGACTCTGGACGGCAAGCAGTAACGCCCACGGTACGTGAGGAACCGTCGTCCGAGTTTAGACAATGCAACCAATAGCCTCCTATTGAACCGGCCTTACTCTGACTGTCTTCTTTTGGCGGACGCAACTGGAGCTTTAAAGGAATGAAAGAAAGGGTAATAGAACTATATATATATATATATATATATATATATACAGGTGTTGACCAAACTCGTGCAACATCAC
>UZAN01044545.1:24387-35786 GCA_900618425.1 Echinostoma caproni | reverse complement strand
GCGGCATTGAGATCATCAGCGTCCACATCTACGTTCGACCGTCCTTTCTTCCTTCCACAGTGAAGTATTATACCTTGCCACAGATGTTTGCTGTTTCCAGTCCTCAGAATTCTATCAGGGAATAATGCGTTCAATCTATTTACTTTAGCTTTGATAAGCCTGGACAAATACCTGACAGCTGAAGCATTGTGAGATTTGTACGCACGTTCCTTTTGTCGTCGCAGTGACTTCAGTAGGGCAGAGTTTATTGTTCCGTTGAACACATAGAGACTTTGAACAGGGCAGCAGTTATTAAAAATGGCATTGATTGTATGGGTGTATAGGGGGACACATGTGGGCAGAGAAGAAGATGATGAAAACCATAAAGAAGCCTGTCTGAGAGATGCATTCAGGAGAGAATCACGGGAAGGTGAGAAGTTACGAAAACGAAATCTGATGTGCTCAGATAGGGAGAAAGAGTTGTACGCACTATGTGAATAAACTTTAGGTCGAACTAAGAGTAAGCAATGGTCACTGGAAGAAATAGGAGCTTTTAGTGCTAAAGAAAAAAATGGTTGGGTGGTTGGTAATAACCCTGTCGAGTATAGAGTTAACTCTTGTGGGAGAGTGACAGATCTGTCATACCCAATGATTAAAGTGGATAAGTGCTAGTATGGTTGAAGTCACCAACGATTATGTGCAACTTAATATCTAAAAGTAGGGCAATAAAAGGTATGAACGAGTCGAAAAATGACAAACGATCAGACTGTGTACAGGAGGGGGCTATATACAAGTTAGTCAAAATTGTGTGAGTAAAACGGGAAAATCTAGGGTGACACTGTATAGTTAGGCACTCAATACCTTTTGAGCAGTACTGATAAACAACGTGGGACTTGCCACACCAGGAAACATTGACATATGTGGCAACACCCCCTCCGGTCTTCTTTCCTCCAGTTCCACGATCCCGCCGGTAAACTTGAGAACCATCTATTGACACTAGAGAGTCCTTTACGTCCTTATTCAACCAGGACTCTTGAACACAGACTGCACACGCGTTCGTTTAGGTTCGTTTAGGTGCGTTGCAGTCATTCAACCACTTGATGACAAATAATTTCCCCAGGTTACCTTGTAATATTTGACCCACTAAAATACTTTATACGATATGCTATACCCAATAGTATCACATGATCAGTATATAGAATAGACGCTTGTGCTTGATAGAGTCGATATAATTGAATTCGAATATCAGTGCTGAAATTTATCCTGCCCCGCACACCCGGCCACACGATCTGATTAGATTATTTTCAATTGACTGAACAACTCAGCTAATTTGCTGAGGCTCATGTTCACGTTCTTGCACGAGAAATGCCTTTTGGAAACTGAATGTTCAATGTGTGGAATAAACTCCCCCGCTCTCTCGGTCACGCTTGGGTTGTTAGTTGTAAAGGTATTCGGAAATTATTACAACTACTTGCAAAACCTCGTGGCAATTTTGTCATGCCAGGTTTCTTTGATAAGAATAAGCAACTCCAAAAGAAAATGCTAATTACTTTCTAAACATTAAAAAAAATTCGTTTAGTGAATTCCAGAGGATTTGCCTTGAGAATGTGTTCACTCCTAGTCCATCGATTTTAAATTGTGATGCTCGGAAAATACTTTTGCACCACTTGCATTGGAAATGGACTTAAAACCATATTTCACTAGCTGACTTTCTTAAATGTTAAACAGTGTACTTTGTTGTTAGTATTATTAATGTTTATTTAAATTTTGTTGATTAGTTAATTATGTAATTATTGACTTCCAGAGGAAATAAAATGGTCAAGGCGTATTTTTATATGATGCATTTCGACATCATGTTTGCCTTCATCTGCTGGGCATTGCTACGAGGTGGAACATTTTAAAAATCGCTTTCTGATAGACGCTGATCATTATGTAACTGGTGGTATATTCGATTCCCAAAATATTACATTTTTACGGTGAGCTAAGAAATGTGTTTAATCGGTAAATGAGATTGATTCGAACATAAAACTCTATCATGTTTTTGTCCGGACCTACATACACGACTTTAATAACCTGCAAGACATCGATTTCTAATGTGTAAACGTAAACTGCAGTGAGTTCTAGAGGCCGCAAGATCTTATGGGAAATTTTGCAAGACATGTTGCAATGTGTGAAACTCACGTTCATCCATTAGAATTTTATTCATCGGAATTTCTCTTTAACTGACCTTCTTCTGTTTTATGGCGGTATAGTATCGTGTATATATGATCACAATCTAATGGACAAGATTTTGGTTCTCATATATTCTCCGATGGATTTTGATACTGTCCGGACTTATAGTGCAATCAGGCTCTCATTCACTAATGAAAATTCCTGGTAGTGCTGTGAGGTTTGATAAGACAGAAATTTTATCCGTTACTTTCAACAACAGTGACAGATAAGCTCCGCATTATGTAATGTTGACGTATACTGAAGTGTACCGAACTCGATATTTGAAAGGAGATTCTCGCATCGGAGGAACAGACCCCTGTACCCGGTTTGAATCTCAAAGAATTCGACCATGATGATTTTTCTACAAAAAATAACCACTCTGTTTGGTGAAATTCAGTTGAAATCAATTTACTTTACTTACCTATTTTATATTTCAGGTGGTGAATTATAGGTTTTAACTTAATAAAAGCATTTGGTATGAAAATAGTTTTACTGTGACCGGTCGGGCGAGGTTCACCTCAGATGAAGTTTAGGAGCACTATGAGACCGAATCATGGATGCAAACATACTAGCCGGTTGCTTCCATTTCGTTACTATGGTCACGTTCATGCAGCAGTACTCTTGGCCTAACCGTTGCGTGAGTTCTGCCAGAATGTATTGATCTCCAGTGCTCTAGAGTGCAACAGATAGGATCTGAGGCAACTAGGTCAATGTAGTGCAATTATTATATGACAAACGTAATGCACATATAATAACTGAAACCAAGATACCCGTCGCCAACGGACCGCTATAACTCGAGCCTGGACAGAAATTCCAGATAATCAGAAGGGCAGGGACCACGGGAATCATTTAGTAGTGGAGCTTACTGATTATTCACAGGGCAAAACAGGTCATTTGCTCAGCTACAAATGCGTAATAGAACACTTCATGCAATCAAACTTTGGGAGTTAATCAATGAAAGAAGGTTTATCAGTTTACATAAATTCGTTACGTTCATGCAGTTTCCTGTCTGTGTATATCAGTTAATCATTATGTAATATAATTTTGTATAACTCTATCACAGGCAGAAGAAGTTTTCATGTGTATCAACCGCATGTGAGATACTGTTAATTCTGGCCGAATACCCCATCAACCTTCATAGGTGTCCCACGGACCTAGTAAACCGTCTAGGCACGAACGAAGCTTATTCATTGTCAACGTGTGTTCATGCGGGCTGCTTCATTTGCACACTACCCAAACAGATCTTGGTCTGTTTTGTGCCGCTAGTCTAAATCACAATGAAACAAAAGCGATGTGCCGGTGTAATGCACCAATTGGTCGAATAACCAGTGCGGTTGCATAATGCAGTTTTGTAACTACTTGGGTGTTAGGCTAACCACAGAACTGCCGGAGAATTTGCTGATCCTGAAGTGCAAAAGTGGCAAAATTTGACCTTATTCATTCCTCGCAATCAAAGTATAACTTATTAACAATATAACGTTTGCTAACTTAAACTAGGAACACAATGTAGGCGAACATATGTTTGCGGTGAATTCCTTTTCAAACCGTTACAATCACATTTATATGAAACAATTTCCATACGGTCAAACAGAAAAAGTGGATGAGTCACGTGTTTGGCAATGAGCGCAAGAGAACTCCAAGTGTGTGCGCTGTTTGGATCACACAACCATAGTCGTTACGTCATTGTGTTACGTCATGGTCNTTCCAGAGCTTGAAACAATTTGCGTTGTGCACACAGCTCAGGCGTTATGAGTCGGATGCTAATCGCCTCTGCGGTTGCTAGCGTCCGAAACCGTATTGATCTCGAGGGGTGTGGTGAAACTGGATAAATGATTGTAAATGCCGAGCGCATGTCAACCAAGTGTCCCGTCTCTATCAGATGAGCGACGGTCGAGCTTGACGCAGCTGCACTCCCACCCTGTATGAGCCAGAGTGGACTGTGTTCCGTTGAGATCCGTTGAGATAACTGCCTTATCGTTCGACCTACATGAGTCGCACCACAGGTGCACTTGAATTGGTAGATGATCATAGATGAGGTCAACAGAGACAGTTTATCTTTGTTGTAGCATCGGATGTTTGGTGACGTGGAGAACACACGTCTTAGCTGAGCGGCATTGAATGTAAATTTCACTGCTGAGGCTAAAACTCTACTGACCCTCTCAGTGACGACATCGCCTTTGAATGGAAGTTTTATAAAAAGCATTTTCTTCTCCGCTTTTTGCACTTTTGTTGGCTCATTCTGTTCTGTCCAATTACGGTCGATAAACTTTTTAGGATAGCCATTTTCCAGTGAGGTTCTCCTCACTAGTTCAAGTTCGTCCTTCAAAGTACCTTCCGAACAGATGCGCCTTGCCCTTTGCAGGAGACAACGCATGATGTTACGTTTTTGATAGAGTGGGACGAAGCTATGAAAATTGGTGTACTGTCCACTTCATGTTGCTTCTGTGGATAGAGCCATCGGGGCATCTAGTACGATGAACATCCAAAAACGGAAGGCAATCATTCTCCTCTGGTTCAGTTGTGAACTTAATTGACGGATGTGCTGCGTTGAATTCTGATTCGACATGGGCGAAATTGATGTTCCTGTTAGCCGCGCAAAGGATATCATCTACATAACGGTGATATTGTTCAAAAGAACTAATAGCAGCAGATAAGGAAGTTGTCTTTAACTTGGCCATGAAGATGTCGGCGAGAATAGGTTCGAGGGGTGAACCCATTGGAACACCGTCGACTTGGTGATAGAAAGTGAAAAGGAATTCACCGAAAACATATGTTCACCTGCATTGTGTTCTTAATCAGTGGGCATATTCCATGATTTGAAATCTTAAACTAAATAATACATGTTTATCAAGTATAATCTGCTTTTGGTATTTAATGATCAGCTCTGGTCACCATGTATAATCTAATCTCTTAAATTATTTTTTCAAATTAGATCATGAATAAACAATAGAAAACAATGATGCATGGGTCCAATCAACATACGCAAATCTCAGTACCAACCTCGATGTTTCCAAATTTTTGGTTTATCTTTACAACCGCCGGTTTCACTCAGCAGAACATCCACTGGTGATAATACCTACACCAATAACCATACTGGCAAAACCGTACCAACTATCGGGTTTCAAATTGAAAATTCTGAATTTCATTTATGCTGAGAGTTGATTGACACTGATATCGATTCGGATAGAATATCAAAATGTTAATTCACTGATCGCATCCAAATAGATAACTTTGGCTTTGACGAGGACATTGTCCACGACCCGCGAGGTCGCACGTCCTCATGAGTGTGTGTGTGAACGTTGCATTAGATTTCGTAAACCGTTCGGAAGAGGCAAAACATGTATGACCTTATTAGACACTGCTATGTCCTAAATCAAATCAATATTCGTTGTACTGAGTAATTTTAATCTCGGTTCCACTCCTGCTTCATGGGCTATACACGTGATTAAATGTTAAATCCCAGATTGGATGGTGTGAACAATATCCGGACTGTCATCAGTTCTGCACGCTCTTTGATGGCAGATTAGATTCCAGTGAGCAGTTGTTTGTGAGCGCCTGTCAGTTTGCACATTAGTGATGTGATTGGTGATATATTAGGACCCTGACGGTTATGGTGACCGATGTCTATTTTGGAACTATGAATCATATAGTCTGATTCAGACTAGGCGTAAATAAAAAATGTTTATGAAACATAGACGTCACGATATTGGTTTCCTGGTTAGGGTACGGTATCTTTCTCTCCGTGTGTGTATGAGTACTTTCTCCTTCCGTTTGCGAAATGCACAAGCAACTTATAACAATATAACAATGAGAATCTAGGGTACGTTGATTTTTGGGCGTGAATAAATAACCTCAGGAAAGTCTCATCGTAAAATAATCAGCCTTTAATAGGGAGTAATTTTGGCCTAAAATAAATAACGAGAGATTTTCCCGGAAGGTGTTATTTGCTTAAACCTTAGGCTTTAATACAACCAGGACACAATAGTTTGTTTCTCTACAGCGACTCTATTTGGCAACTGGGATTTGCAATGTTAACCACACTTCATATATATATATATATATATATATATATATATATATATACAGATTCAAGAACACATATTTGATGAGCTGCAAGAACCGCGAACCTGCTCGTGTGCTTCCAGGGAAAGTTTGTCCAGTCACTCACATACTACTTATTATCAAATATATCAAATTTATCACTGGATTAGATCATCCAAAGTTGAGTCATATAAACCTGAGTATGGAATATTATAGTAATATACATTTACAGCAGGAGATGAATACCTGATTAGTTTTCCGGGGAACTGTTTTATGAGAGATGTGATATGTTAGCTAAGACAGAGTCAGCTCTAGGAGAACACGTGTTATCGTTGTCCTGTACGGAGCATCTCTTATGAAAAGTGGCTTTTATTCTCGACAGTTCCGTCACGTAATGTACGACCAGCATTTAAAAGAAACACAGGAAAGAATTTTATCAACGAATATGTGAATCATTCTTTTGTCTAGTTCAAAAGGGCTTCAATATATTGATGTTTATCACAAAACGTGTAGTCGAAAACTAACGAGAAACGGCCCATACAGAGTGATTCGTTGAGCACAGCTTATTCTACCCAAATATTGAGCCACTTGTAGAAACTCCAAACCCACAAATCAGGTTCTTTTCGGAAAATTGCTGTGCTCTGAACTTTTTGATTCCCACATTTCGTACTACTTGAATACCCAGACTGTTTTGTGAATAGGTTTTACTTGTTACGGAAATCCCAAATGACATAACACGCTAGTCTGTAGCCGGTGACTTTACTTCGGGTGAATACCCCTAAGAGGAGGCCATTGTTCCAGCCTTGTGGGAAAATATCTATTGATCAAATCGGGAAATTTACTCGGAGATGTAGTTTGGATTATTTTAACTGAGACAGATCGCAAATGTTGCGACATTGGGAGGTGTGATTATCAGCTACGTGGCTAAATTCTGTCAGTTTCCTTTGGAAAACAGCCTAGTCAGAGAGGTCTGACGACCGTTTAGCACACGTACTATCATTTCTATCTGTTCTCAGTAAAAGAAGAAAACAGCCAGTATAGAAAACGATGTTTTTCACTGAGCTGATCCTTTTATATCACATTGCATCGATTGAAGTTTTAGTTCCTTTTTCCTGTTCGAAGTATGCCCACGAAATTCAATTAGATATTGTGCATATTATATGGTTCGTATTTTTATAAAAGTGTGCACACACAGACACACTGTAGTTTCACTTTCAATGCCGATCTATCTATCCTGGTAGTAAGAAAAGTGGCTCATAATCCCCAACTTACCCTGGTTACCCGAACCAGAATAAGTTGAGGTATCATGCAGTAAGTGATTTGGCACTGATGACGAATCCGCGTAGGCCAGCATTACCACTACTGTAATATGTGCTTTCTGGTCACATTCGTGTTTTGGGTGTTAAGCCTTTACATTGCATGCCAAACACACGTTGCGATTGTATTTCTTACGGAAGGTCAAACAGATTTCAAAGTTGGAGGAAATAATACAAACACGCAGATATATGCAGGCTATGACAGAACAAATATAAATGACATATGAATGATGTAGAAATTCGACTACTAACTGAAAACAAGTAGTCAGGTTTAGAGTTCTTGCAACTCAATGATGCCACTGGAGGCTAGTGGACCAAGGAGCTCAGTAAAATGCTCCAAAATGTCTGGAAAGTTGCGTTCTAGGTTTGAACTCTCTGGATGTCGATGAACTGATAATGAGGATGAAAACCAGCAAAGTCTGTACAGCACTTTATAGGTTTGCGTCAACATTCCATGTGACAGTTCAATATACTGAATAATGATTCAGGTCCTCAGATTCACGTGTTATCGATCTTTATAGTGATTACTGATTCTGGTCAAACGGCATCAGGATCGGTTGTAGAATGCTACAACAACGAGAGTATTTTCATTTTACTATCCATTCAAGGCCCGGTACCGATGGTAACGTGATTTTATACCATAACATCTCTAACTTGGCTTGGTGGTTTGGACAGAATCGGAATATGTTTAGATGCATTCTCTCTTCAGAATCAGATTTAAATTGTTTGTTGACAGTTTATTATTAAAGTGTTGTTTTTATCGTGTTGATGTTCGATCGTAACTGATCTGATTTGCTCTCATTGAACATTTGTATCGAATGTGGTTTTAACCTACCACCTTTCTGTTTGTGACCACCAGATTGCATTAATAGATCATTGGTCGGTGTCCATGTGCAGTTCCAACGTTTGTTTTATCACTTTCTAACACTTTGTCATATTTGATACTCAATATTGTTTGGACTTGGAAGTTGATTGAATGGAAATTAGGTGGCTCACTACCATCCAGACTGTTTTGATGAACTCAAACTGAATAAACAGTGCGAGTATATTGGCCTGTATTGCAATGGTTAGAACTTCCCGAGCTTCAAAAGAACCTCTGATAGTACCCAGAAAGACAAAATACAAGTTTTGTTATCGGAAGAAACTAAAACTAACAATTCCGATAAACATAATGAGGTTACATATAGAAAATGTTTGTCTCCTATTGTCTCCGTATACCCAAGCGTTACCGTTTTTTCAACTGATCTCGTGAATACTGCCACAGTGTGAGATTTAAAGGTGTTTCAAAATACAAGAACACTACCGGAATCCCCTATGAAAAAAAAAACAAAAACTCCTGAAAATAATACGAGATGGAACAAGAGCCAGTCAAAACACTGGCGGAATTTGACAGACTGTACAATCTATTAGCTTGTGGTCTGTTGAGGTAATATGCACCAGAAAGCTTTTGAATGAATTTGCCATACACAGTTTTCTTTGGATGCTATCGAGTGTAGCCAAACTGACTGATTTCAACTGAGGACAAAATTTGAACGAACTTTGATTAATAATTCTGATCTTTTTCGATACGATCTGGTTGGTACATGAAAACACATGTCAACCATATCATGTGCCTGCAGTGTTGATGTACTCTGAGGAGAGCGAAACTGAAGTGTACGGCTTCCGGATTAAACGGCCGACTGGATTATCTAAGAAATACGCACGATTTTTTATGAAAATCAACTGAATTTTACCCCATATTTGTAAAGTCAGCGGTTTAGTCATTTAAATGGCATACTACTTCAAAACCTGACTAACATCGTGCAAAAAACTGTTTCGATTTCAGAATTCTAAATCAATTATGATCTCCGAAATATATCAGTGGAAACGGCCTTTTGAAATATTCCCTATCGGGGCTAAGGCTTTAATTTTGCTCAGTATGCACTAGATATTCAAGTGAATCAGTTCCAATCCAGATTTTCTATATTTGTCGCCCAATAACTACTTCTATCCGCGTTTCTCGACATATCATACATTTTGCGGAGTATGAAACCATAGATATGCAACGACATTGGAATAATAAACTGGATAGTAAAATTTGCATGGCTCAAGAAAATCTGGCGAGGATTGCATGAGAACTGGTGATGTAAATTCCAACAGTAACCATTCAAACTGCTCCGTAGAAATCAACTTTAAAATGCTAGAATAAAGGGGAAAATAATTTTCAAGGTATTGTTGTTGAGCCTTACCTCGTTGCAAAAACAAAACGAATCAAAACCTGAAAGTTGCAATAAAATTAAAGATGCAAAACAGCTCCAAATAAAACGCATGCAGTTTAATAGATGTATAAAGTTCCAGCGAATTTTGTTCACTTGGAGCACGTAAATGCACAATTCAAATCTCATTTGGGGCATTAGAAGGGAACGTGATTCCGATAACTAATGATTTGCAGATTCTTCACGTCAGATAAATTTATTGCTCAAAACGGATGAGTAACATCTGTATTTGGGTACGGGTTATTTGTGTTCAAAAAGGAAACGTTTCGTTTGTAGAGTACTGCAAGTACAAATTGCGCATGTGGCTAAATTGCTCTAATCTAATTAGGAAATATACTTTTTCTACTTTTGAATGTTACACGTGTCTTCATATATATGATGAAGAAATGCTAAGCTACCTGGAATACATTATTTTTTCATTACTGAGAGAAGACAAGTGTTGCAAGATGTTAAAAAGCCGTTTACTCTTCGTAATTCAAAGGTAAACTGATTAGGCACTTATAAATTTTGGGGTTACCAATGCTGGTGAACGAACGTGCACAAGCAAACGAAGATTAGTTAATATAGAAGTACAAGATCAACTCCGCAGTACGGTCATCCAGAAACTTGGGGCCTTCAGCTCATCCTTCTCTCATACATGTAGAATATGTGTACCAGATTAACTCCCAGTGATAAGTTGACACAGAAAAAAACCACCAAGCTCAGGTAAATAGAAGACATGCATTAAGATATGGATAACCAGATAAAATTGAACGGAATACCGAGTTTGGCGACTCGCTGGACACCGATAGACCAAAGATTAGGGAACACCAAAGGAAACTATGTATTTAAAGGGGTAAACCGATCAAGCACAGCCACTCCCATGTCTGGCTAGCCAGATGGCTTTCACTGATAGCTTAGTTTTGTCATCCTGAGAATTTAGGGAATGACGTTATTTTATGGGTGCCGTTCAAGTTCGAAAGCGGTAGTGCCTAATGCAAAACATTGGAGGATCTTGCGTTCACGCGTTATGGATATTTTGAGCAAAGAAATAGCTTCAGTGGAATATTACCTAGATACGTGTTTCGTCAAACCAGTGCATACATTTTCATCTGCCATAGAGAGTGTGAGACTAGGATGAGGAGGGATTGCTAGGCGAACTGGTGAATTCGAACATATTTGGTGTTTTACGTAGAGAAATGCTAGAGCTTCACAAAGTTTTTCCAAAAATATTCCTAACCTGTAGGGAAAATAAAGTTTACTAAATTTCCGTGACTCGAGAATGACAGCGAACACAATCCCTTTTGGATCCGAATTTTGTTCATGATGTATGATGGTGTATGGATTTGCAGGAAAATAATTGGATGGACATTTCGCGAACCGTTGAATGTTTCGTTTACAATAAGGTATCGTTGAACAGAACAAGTGGAAATTTGAAAGGACCTTATTGCGATGATGAAGGATGATCAATTGAAATCAGTCAACACTTTTTCCTTTGTCAACTATTTGCGCCATTTGAACTCCACAATTTGTTCGAAATGGCGAATTTTCATGTCACCCGGTCATCGAATTCTGAGTAGCTTGAATGAACTGGGACTTATGTGACAACCCGAAGCCA
>UZAN01044545.1:11103-24335 GCA_900618425.1 Echinostoma caproni | reverse complement strand
TCTCGGGTTCACCTTACCGGAATCATAGTATACAATTATCTGTGCAACAACTGGGTCGTTGATGGTTCGCTTTGGAGAGAAACTATTGCACTATTGCGTTCAAGAACAAATTGGTTTTCTTTTGATAAAGAAAGAATAAACGATAAAATTATTGAATTTTAGTAAACATAGAATTCTCATTCGCGATTTAATAAAGTTTATTTCTATTCATGGAAAAAAGGAAACTGCAGCATCACATATCCAATAATATTGCCATCGATAGCCGGAGACATTCATAATCAACAAGTCGGTCACACAACTGTGGTTACAGACTGGGATCTAAAGCAGAGTAAAATCCAACTCTGTTGTTTGTTTTGCGTTTCGCATTCAGAGAAAACAAAATCCTATTTACCTTTTGAACTCATTTAAGGTGGTTTCCAAAATTTGATCATCAACTCTGACTGACTGAATTGCACCGTTGATCCGGTTACACATAAGCTACAGAGTTACCAGACTCGAGTATTGCTGCTAGTGAAGCTCACGCTGGGTGATATCTAGAGTTTGAGTTCTGTATGGTTACTCTAACTCATATCAGCTCACAACTGATGGATAGGACTAAGTGTTGAATATGGAACTAAATAGTTTTTCAAATTGTTGTTTGGCAGATTTGAAGTTTGTATGTCGATTGTGAAAAGTTCAGTAGCCTCGGTGAAACTCGAACCCACGTACGTTGGATGGGTAAATTCGAATGTGAAAAAATCAGTGCTATCGGTGTGGCCTCGTAGCTCAGCTGGTAGAGCATGCGCGTACAAAGCGTAGGCGGCGTCCATGCGTGGGTTAGAATCCCACCGGGGCTACTGAACTTTTCACAATCGACATATAAACAGTTTTTGTTACAAAATAAATCCCGATCAATATTAACCATGTATCCACAACTTTAGATATGGACAATTTAAAAAGGAAGCAAAACAATGAAATATTTAAATAAAATAATTTTATGATTCAATATGATTCAGTACTACGTTATCGACCAGAAACATTACATGGCACAATGTACTATTAGCAGCTAGTTCGATACCTAACATTTGACAATGCTAATACCTCAAAAATGTAATCTGCCACACCAAATACTGTACATTTTTACCAATGCTGTTTTATTCCACGGGCATTTCACGTTTTCAAGTGAACAGATCCTCAGATATATTATACACATAATTATATATGGTTGAACGTACCATGCAATGAATGACTGTATCCGATCGGTTGTGTCCAAGACCTTGACTGACATCTGGTGGAAGACTTTCCAGATAGCCACCCATGGAAATAGCACTGCTCACCAGTTGATACGATTGAAAATCATTGTTATAATAATATGCTCTCGCGGCAAATTTATTCACATCACTTGCAAACTGACGCGGATTTTTCAGCTGTAAGCGTTCTAACATATCCGTGGCATTTGAGGCCAGCGGCCTCAGATTACACAGTGTCATCGAGGGGAAAGGAGAGGGTGTATCTCGAAGTACTTGAGGCGGATGAATCACGTGATATTCCAAATACTGTCTGGTAAGAAAAAACATACATGTGAATAGACCGATAAACAGGGCAATCACTGAACACACCCATACCGTTCGAAATGTTTTATTTCGTGCGGTCACAATACGCGTTATTCCGCGGATCGTGGTTGTCTGACAAAAAATGAGCAATTCATTTTTGAGACCCTTTCTCACGGAATGCCGGGTAGGATAGTTTGATTCATTTTCGTAAATTGTTTTCCTCTGATCGTCTCCTGATTCATCCATGCTGAGTATGAGGAGGAGGAGGATGAAAGAAGGTTCAGTGGATACAATAATGATAGTATTCAAGGAACTAAGGTGAAAACCAATGTTGATGAAGATGTAGAACTGGTTTATTTAGGTAACGGTTTATTTCTCGTTGCCTGCGAACACATCGCATGGCCAACCGGTCGCGCAATGCCTCCGTTTTCTTTGAATAACAAGAATACCATAAACTGTCCAATCAGCTCGGCTTTCTGAGAAATGACCAAACGCTGATTGGTTGTTCACCCTTGTTGTTGCGGTCAAATAAGGGGAACAGATAAATATCCCCGAGTTTAGTGGCATGGTTCGAAAAACTGTCTACAATGTTTGCCAATTGGGTTGGAGCATGTGTTCTCGAGTGTCAAGGCGGAAAATGTGCCACTTTCAGACTGTTTCAAGTGAGATAAATTAGCTTTGTTTTTTTTGAAACAAGGACCAAGGTAACTGGGCAATGAGGAAGTTGAAAACATTCCATCAAGGGTCTTGATAAAAAAAAGCTGAATACGAATTGGATATCAAATATATTGCGTAAATCTGCCTGGCTGAACCGTGGTTTACACAGCAACCTAAAACTGGAGTTTGAGTAGTTATTGTTCAATGCACAAATGAGATTGAAGGAAATATATGGTCATCTCAAATGAGAAAATGTTAGACAGTTTGCTTATAATTCGTTTTTCTAAATTGTTGTTTTAAAAAGTCACAAAGGCTTTTGTGAGATTAAAAATTTATTCAGTCCGTTAAACTTTTTATGCGATTGTGAGCATCCTTCTTAAAAAGGACTTGGTGAAACAAATCCTACGCAAAAGGGAACAATACTACATCTAGGGTCAGTTACATGAAACCGAGATGCACATATGTATAAATAAAGTTAGCAGCCAGCAGTTGGATGATTTCGTAGGAACACATGTTATTGGAAATCAGAGAAGTGTGTTTGATGGAAGCAGGACAAAACTAATCTTTCCTCGAGCAAGAAGTAAAATGCACAAGCGTGCCTAAGCGACGTGATCACGGGAGTTCCTTTTCTGGGCGACAGGCGTAAAAACGTCGTTTATCGCGGAAAATCCTGAAACTTTACTGTGTGTATTGTCTCAGGGAAGAACTTGGTGGTTGCAATAGGCGATACCAAAATGAATAGAAGAGCTGGTTGTTTGAGGATAAAGATTTAGGAATTTGTGTGTTTCAGGGATTCGTTTCATTTTTGTGGCACTGAAAGTAGCACTTAAAAAAGATGAATGTCTTTGGTTACAGCGAAACCGTAATATTTTTCGTTTTGCAAAATAGACTGACTGGTCAGTTTTGGGTTAAATCACGTAGCGTGATCCGGTTAATCAGTGCCATGTCACATAACTGTCTTTTCGGGAACCGTTGACTGACCAAGTGTTTCCGCTCTGCCGCGAGCATTGGACGATCAGATCATTCATGTGTATCCAGTCAGACGGTCACTCAATCAACATCGTATCAATTGTTCGCACGCCTATTCAGCGCCAGTAAAAATAGTATAAAAACAGTGCGGTTGATATGGTCAAATAGAACAAACAATCGTTCATGGAGATAACTGTGTCGGGCATCATTATTTCCCCGTTCAAACTGCGGGATAAACGTGATCAGTAATGTTGTTGAACAAGATTATCGCTTAGGAATGCAGGCTGGCGATCGAACGTTCACGGTTGCTATAAACCGGTTACGTTGTTTGAAACTGAGATTCATGGCGATGGCGAGGATTGTAATGGCAATGATAAGGCAGTACATGAAGGCGCAACTAGGAGTCTCTCGTGTATATCCTACTTTCATTCAGGTTTTATCAGCCCAGAATAACTGGTTCAAACACTCGTTCCTATCTAAATATGGATGCTGTTCACGATATTTTGCTAAATGCTAACTCATAGTGAATCATTTGAATCACATACCATTAGGCAAAAAGTGTAGACAAAACCTGTTTACCGATAAGATTATATTGTTGTTTAATCAACGTGAAAGTGTACTTATGTCGAAATCCCATGTGATGATTATGATGAAAAGTGAATATATCGGTTTTGTGGTGGTCCCAGGATAACGGAAGCATATGAGACATCATTGGAGAATTCAAAGTTCAATTTGTGTTCGTAAAATCACTTTTTGACTCCTACAAAAAGAGTTCTATATCACTTTTAATTTCAAAGTCTATCTCAGTTTATTCCACATCTTCCTCAGCTGACTTCCATGACTTATTATCAAATTGCGTCATCCAGCCTGACCTGAACTCACAAACAACTCTAAATCACCCCCCAAATTGAACACCGCCTTGTTTTAATGAACCAATCTGACTCCTACGACTTTGCGTTTGACATGATTGTATAAATAAGCCTTGGCGGCTCAGTGACGGTTCGCTTATTTGATGACAAATACCAATTCTCTTCTCATATGTTTTCTTGTGTGATTGAAGCAAAGCTTGCTTCGCTTATCATGTTTGATTTTGCAGTCTTGATTTCACACAAACGATGCATTTAGGACACGAATGCAGACCTCGTTGTTGGGATCACATCCTCTTGGAATATCATCTCGCTGTATGCGACGCACAAGTAGAGAGTGGATACGGCATCGATCCGTGAGTTCGAGAGGATTTCCTGTTTTCGAAAGCGATATTCAATTTAAGATTCGTTTCGCACAAGCACTGATAAAGATTGGAAGCTATTATTATAGAAAAGCTACTTCGCTACGAAATTCTGTCGCTGTTGTTCCATCATTGAGTGCGTTATTTGCTTTCCATAGATGTTGCTCACCAAATTTCACTTACGTATACCATGGGGTTTACACAATCCCTCGATATTGTTTTGCGTTCTCAATACAAACTCACCGACACCCTGTCACCCTATAAGGTTTTGTAAGATGTGCCATTATGTCATGTTACTTCTGCAAATTATTTAAAAAGCATCCTCCAAACGTTAAACGGAGAAAATCTTTAAGGTGAGCTATTGTTCGCCACCACCACGGAGACATTTCACTGTCATTTTTTACTAGTTAGGGTAAAGATTGCCTGCTCTCCCCTCTTTTTGTAAGTACACCTGCAAGATGTGGGAAAAGGGAATATGTATCCGAATAAGGGACACACACTTGAATTGTCGACAATTTTTTCAGTTACCTCTCTGAGGTTCGTCGACTGCGTAAAGCCTCGGCACAATAAACGTTTCACGGAGAGCGGCATATATTCATAGGTTTAAATGGATACCCTAGTGGACTAACCGGACAGGTGAGAACTGCCGATTGTTACTCCAAATCACACATATACGTTCGAGGCACCTGTAACGGGACCATTTTCCAAACCTTACGTTAAGAATGTGTTCTTGTCTTGATTACGTCTTGATCATTCAAGAACGAACAGCATATTGTCAGTGTTTGTTCGCCTACCTTAAGAAGTCCTGGGGGAACCTTGACTGCCCTCTTTGGAGCCGTCCACCGATCACGTTATGCATGTCTCACATTCGCTCTAGCCTGCAATACGGAGGTTATCTGAACATATATCTACGTTAAGACATTCTGAGAGGAAATGAGATGCAACACGTCACGTGGTGGAACTACTTTGGACTAGCTATGAATAACTTCACAATACAAATGGTCTGCGTTTGTAGATCTACCCCATGGATTGGAGAGATCTTATCTACGTGAGACACATTTGGTGGCTACTGGAGTTCCAGAGTTGTCCAGCCTTTGGGACTCACTCACCAACTTTAGGCCATTCACTGCCTCTGGTTAGCATTATTTTGATATGTCTGAGTTCATAACGGTTAGCTATTCAAAAGAACAGAATAACTGAGGAGGTGGAACAGCAAATGAATGCAAAATCACTTAAGCGAAGCTGGACACCTTTTTTTACAGGAGACAAGAAGTAGCGTCCAACTGGAAATGTATTGAAAAACGGAGATGAAGAAGCGAACATCAAAGTTATTCGATTGACACAGCAATTTGTTTGATGATCAGAATTACACAAGTAACTCGTTTATAGAAAATAAAGAAAATAGCTATTAATCTTTAACCCGAGGCTTCAACGTGTTCTCCAATTTGGCAAGAAAAATTAACGGAAAAACAGAAGACATAGGGGTAAACAAGCGTGTCACCTAATTATTTGCAAACTCAAAAATATCTTAGCTTTAGTGATTTGACATCTATAAGTANATCATCAAGGCAGTTACGGGTTGGCTTTTCACAATGAATTGTTTGACAGTGTTCACCTCAAACACAGGATTGTTATCGACCAGTGGTCGGTTAGGAAAGAACAGTGCAAAATAATACACAAGTGTTTTAATCTTTGTGAAACCTATTAAGCGCGTCCTCTAACTGAAAGGAAAAGAGCCAGATTTGAGGAAATTCATCTATGGTGGTGAACGTAGTATGGAGAAGAGATAAATGGAACAGCAAAGCAAACATCTACCTGTTTCAAGGCGACCAGATGGAGAAACAACTAAGAATATAGCTAATTTAAGTAGGAAATAAGTAGCGGGATACAAATCTCTTTGAGTGATCTTGAATTCAGATGAAGCATTCCTTCGATAGTTTTTTCAAATAACTTACATGAGTGGGTCGTAAGCTACTGTGAGAAACCCCCGAATAGTAGGTATTACATAAACGAAACTACCGTTCCGATTTAAAAAGGGGTTCATACAATTTATGTTTTCAAAAGCCTCAGTGTGTTTGTGGGTGGGTGTCTTGGGTTGTGGTTGCTTGACCTTCCTTCGTACCTCGCGAAATTCACCTGTACAATTAAGCGTTTCAGACAGCTTCGGCTGAGCAAGCCCTACTAGCTCCTGTCCCGTATTGGAGGCACTTTGCTACCAAAGAAAAAGGACGTGAAGCCAAAATCTGGGAATGTCACCGGATTGGTGAACCCCTATCAGTTTAGTGAGATTAAGTTTCTAAAACCCTTATTCCAAACCTAACAAGAAGACGCCTGTGATCCACCCCCCCCCCCTCCAGCTTTCCGGTCGTGGAAACGGTCAACGGTTCGATGGGGTACTTTGGACATTTGACCCCGTTCGAAAGCTATATGATGCGATGAACCGGACACCGGCACGCAATGGATCGAGGTTTTCAAACACCCACCCGCTGCTTAACGGATCAGGTTTCGGCTAGTCAAAGGTTCCGTCCGGAAGTTTCCTTAGGAAATTCGTCAGAATTGGTATGGAGTAACTCAGCTCTATCTTGCAAGTGAGCAACTCAAGGAACGTATTTTCTAATGATTATTAATCATAATTTGTTTTGTATGCAGTTTGGGCTCAGATGTGTGTGAAATATACACAGCAGCATTCGAAAGGAGCTATCATTTGTTTTATTCCACCCTGATGAACGTACGTCTACAACCGGTTCATTTTTTATCATGTATACAAGAATCGTTCTAACTGCACACTGACTAGCTTTCGGTCACCGAGGGAATGTTGAGTTTACGCGTTTATTGTCAGCCTGTTTTGAGACATGCACCAGTCCGTTTCGTTGCGTCCAAACAGAATGTGAACCGCTCGGCGAGTGCAAAGCAAATAAAACATCTGTAGCACCGAACTTACCTCTCCGAAAGGCACATGTTCCCAACATAAACAGAAGTCAGATCTCATTTTACTTTCAGTGAAATTATCGAATTGGGAATCCAACAACGCACTTATATTCGAACATGGAAAGTAATGCAAAGGCTATTACAATCGTCAAGTACTGGATATTGTATTTAGGCTATACTCTACATAATGTTCCACCCGCTTTTTATGTATTATTTTCACTACTCAAACTGAACGAAGATTAGGAATCTATGATGGATAGACAATGTGACCTCCACTAGCCGATTGCCTCAGGTTAGTGGACCAGTAGTGTGCATTTTCTTCATATGATTAACTTAAAATATTTAGTAAAACTGATTAAAAGATCAATCAATAAAATGCAGTAAGCGAAGTTCGGTGAGTCAGATGTCATCTACCACCTACCCACCTACCCCACAAAAGGCGCGCCTCTTTGAACGACTGAGCTACAATTTCTCGCCACCGTTACGTTCTGGAATTTTTCTAACCGAATTGCTAAATATGCGTGCAATAACCATATACACCTAGGAATTAATGTTAAAAATCAAGGATGTTGTTATGAAAAACCATGATTGCCAAGTTTGTAGTGCCAATCACCAGTCAAACACACAAATACTGCAAACGCGATAACATTCGTGCCGGTTGGCAAACTGCACTTGGTCGTGCTACTCCTAGCGAGATGATTATACCTACCATTGTGAGTAACAATATCCCTTCTGTGTTTGGGAAGCTTCCGAATTTATCCTACCCGGTCCAGCGAACGGAATTTCGCACCTCTTGTGTCTTGTGTCTTCAGGAGTTATGGCTCAATGATGATGTGGACGATTCCGTGCTTCAACTGGATAATTTTCTCTGTTTGTCCAATATGACATTTCTAACAGGAGTGTTAAGCTGTGTATTTTGACATATCCTGTCCTGTGATAACTTCTTTACTTCAACACGATAGAATATCAACACCTTTTCGTAAAACTTCTTCGCCGTGTAAAGGAACGTGCTTTTAAATGTGGCAGGAGGGCCGAAATGAAACAAATATCGTTTCCGATTAAGAGTGAAATAAGACGGCTGGACGCCCTTTATGCTAGCAAGTTTCTGAGACGCAGAACTGTAAATCTATGTGGCGTGGATTCAATCTGCTCTGCAGGCAAAAGAAAGTGATTTCCATTTCCTCTACCTTTCTTGAAAACGATGCTCTGACACTGTCTCAGGTTTCTGCACACAGCTATTCTTTCACTCGAACTCCGAACTATTCCAGACTCCTGGCGCCCAGTTAGAATTACTCCCATCCCCAAACAAACGTCAAAGACCCCAATAGCGAAGCGTTTCAGACCAATTGCTCTTGATTTCAGTGGTTTGAAACTGATGGAGCGATCGGTCTTGCATCGTCTTCAGGTTTCCCTTACCACCCTCGATGATACTTATCAGTTTGCATACAAATATAACCGATCTACAGTAGATGCGATTTCTTCTCTAGTTCATTTCATCTGTAAGTCCCCTAACGAGAAAGCCAAATATGTGCATCATGCATTTCCGGATTATTCTTTCGCTTTTGACTCGGTGCCCCGTTCACCTTTATTTACCAAGCTCCAATCTTTTGGCTGTCCCGCTTTTCTTCTTGAATGGCTTGCTGGTTAATTTTAGCAAAGATATCAGTACGTTAAATTGGGAAGAAGACAGTCAATCGCATAAACAGATATCTCGGGTGTACTTCAAGGTGCTGTCCTAGAACCCGATCTTTATTCGACTTATATCAGTGACTTACCTATTACTCCCCCTGTTCAACATTTTAAGTATGCTGATGATATCGCCACTTCTGTTTCCCTATCGAACCATTCAGAACTGGTTGAATATAACAAAAATCTATCCTACCTCCTTTCGTATTTTACTTCATCCAGTCTTAATCTTAATCCCGAAAAATACCTTGAATGTAGTTTTACTCTAAACCATTTCCCATCTCCCTCCGGCAATGTCCAGATTCATGGAAAGTCGATGAACAGGGTCAGCCATGTGAGATACTTAGGTGTCACATTTGAAAGTAACATTCGCTGGTCCTTACATGCCAAGGTTGAATGTTCTCTCCTTTCAGATAACAAGACTGCGCCACTTCTATTCTGATTTGTCGGTGATAGACGCTTTGTTCAACAATGTGTTCTCCCTACACCCGTTTACTGCTCCTCTGTAATTATTCCCAGTTTTCTGAAGGCTAATTTTAAGTTGCTGACGTGTGGCCTCTCAGTGATCAGCCGTGTCTCCGTTATCTGTTGTGATTGACAATATGTGTATTGCCCATATTGATTTGTGCGTGGAGTTTGCTGACAATCTGATTCCATCCACCCTCTACACATTGACCTGTATGCATGCAAATCCAAACTTTCCACCTGTTCTAGGTTCGAACCTCTCCCGTGCCGCATATTGGTATACAGAAACTCTTTGGTACCCTATCTTGCCCGGAAACGGACCGACAAGAAAGCGTTTGTTCTGAGCTTTCTAATGCACTTAGTAATTAATTCATATTTTTGTACTTTTCTTATCCCACGTTTTTGCCTCTTTTTATCAGAATTGTAACGGTGATCTTTTTTGGCTGAAAGCTTGTATATAACTTGCTAAAGCTTGAATACAATACAGTGCAATACAGTATAACGATTGATGAATAGAAGCAATGTTCAAAGTTCAGTGAAATGTAGCGAACTTGTTTAAGCAATTTGTTGATCAATTTATTCATATTACAACTTCCGAATGCTTTTTTGATTGTAAAACATGACATCCCCTTTCATGATTATAAATAAATAGCAATATTTTTTCCATTTTTCCGTTTAATTAGGGTTTGCTGCGTAATCGGTTTGGTTTAGATATACTTCTTCATGACACGCAAAAGTTAGCGTTTCGCGCAAAGCGTGACTTGCACAATTTTCTCCCTGCGGTTAATCCATAACACACGGAATCCCAGCAACCATGAATGGACGCAAACGGCCGTGGTTAGGTCAGAATAAATCAGTATGGATTGGAGGTATAGCAGAGATAAACCGCATTAAGAGCATGCAAAATTTAATGATTGTTGAGCTCTCACTAAATCCCAATTAACTGAGATTGAGGAAATATTGTGACCACAAAGTTCATTGTATCCAATTTACCGGTATCCAATTAATTTTCAAAAAGTTTATTGCCAAGTAAAATCATATAGTTCTGCAGGTCAAACAGACAAAGTTTATGGGTTATTTTTTTCGGTAGATTGTTCGGTTTTGCGGTTCGTTTCTACGAAGACCGAGACAAACTAGCTCCATATAAGGTTGTTTCGACAGATACATAACAGCTGAGTTTCCGATAGAACAGCCCAAGTGCATGTCATTTTACACTCTCCGGACTCAATTTTATACGCGTTCCCAAGAAGTTTGACAAAGCTACTGAGTAAAGAACCCTTCCATCGGATCACGAAATATGCAACCGGTTGGAATCATTTTGAGATATATTTCCAATAAGACGGACTCAGCTTTGTTCAACCATGCGAGCATACAGATTTAGTGTACCAAAACAGATGTTTGTGAGAGTCGATTGAGTGAAAATCATTTTCAGATAAGTTTCATTTCACCCGGACTTTAACTAAGTAGATTTATCGATGGAATACCCAAAAATGAGCCTTAATCATTTGAGAAGTGAATCGCAATCAATTTCACAAGTTAATCGGGTTGATAGGGCTGGGTCAATTCGTCACAAGGTGCTAAACGCTCCGTTCAACAATCTATTTTCCATTGTTATGCAATTGTCTCAGGAATATTTTATCTATCTAGTAACTGGTCATAAAGGTATCCAAAAGCCAGAGTTAATTCCTCTTCCGTTAGACGCTTAGAAGGTGAGTCTGAAATTGTAAACAACCCTTCTTCTCGTAACTTTTTGTCAAAGACGTCTACCACAAACTGTTGAGTATTCAAAAAAAATAAACCCAAGTTGGTTGCTACATAGCCAACAGTGGTGATGCTCTAGTTTGGGTCTGTATCCTTCCTACTTTGTAGATAGCCTAATTGTGTGATGTATCTTTTGATATTCTCCGCTTTTGAGATCCGGTAAAATACAATAAACTGTTCAGGCAGTCCATTCTCACGACGGTTTCTATTTGATTGTCTGTCTGTCTGTCTGTCTGTGTATCTGTCTGTCTGTCGGATAGGGCAATGTATCTAGAAATCCAAGGAGTTTCATGCACACCAATAAATCATATCGAACACATGTCAAACACGTATTCCATTATATATTGACGGTATACCAGGAATAAATTAAGTTTAACTTATTTTTGAACGATACTAAACGTTAATGAGACTCGGTCCTTGATAGACTCTAATTATACATAAACTAACGCGTTGGTTATCCCTAACAGATTTCTGGCATTCGTTATTCTTGTATCAGTCCCAAGATCATTCTGGTGTTCGTGATTGCAGAGCCATAACGTGTGAAGTTAAAGTAAAATACTTCTTTTCACTTTCATTTCGCCTGTTCGCCGAGCTTGACAATTTGTTTGCAAACGTTTCATCACCAGCCGAGGTGACATCATCAGTGCCACTTCACAAGTACTTATGATGTCACCTCGGCTGGTGATGAAACGTTTGCGAGCTAATTGCCAAGCTTGTCGAACAGGCGAAATGGAATTCAGTTCACCCGAGCTACGAGAACCGATTTGCAATATTTTGCCAACTTCTTTTCACTTTTACAAATGCTCATTCCGAATTCAGTGCAATTGTGGATTGCACCTCACCTGCTATGTGCGTTTGACTCCAAATGTTTGTCGCTTTTGGAATCAAAGGATGGCGCGTTTTTCGCCCGGCCTATACAAATTGTATAGCACTGTTACTTTTAACAGATTTAATCACTTTAGGCTTTGCACTTTCCATTCTCGCCGTTTTTAATAATAACACCCCTAAAATCGCTTTTCAGTTGTTTCTCGTCCACTGAGAAACGTAATTTTCAAATTAAACAGAACCGTACGTGTATTTAATTACGGCAAATGACTGAATTCAGAAAGCAGGAATTCCCAATTGTGGTAGGAATTGGAATGACCGTGCATTGGGATGAAACTTTCATTGCTGAACAATTAGTTAATCTAGTCACTATGTGATGGTGGCACATCCTTTTAACCAATTATGTCTCATTTTATGTATACCGGCTCTTTTAGCCGTTGCATACTAGACCTACAATCCATTCTGTCTATGCTCCTTGTGCAAGCGAAGTATTGCCGTCACATCCGGAATCCATAGTTGTCAGGCTGAAGCAACCATTATACGGACACCATTTCGCGCTCTAAATATTTTGAGGTTCATAGACAGCTCTTTGTTCAGTGCACAACCTGATCCTCATGAAAAAACAACTATGTAGATCTTATTGATTTTAAGCACATACTATCGAAAGCTAAAATATTCATGAATGATAAGAGATTACTGGTTAGAAAAGCGCACTCGTCAAGGAACATGCAAGAAACAACTCTGAGCTAGTTAAACATGCTTCAAACAGGTATTTGTTGAATAAAGTTTTGAAGTTCCAAAACACACAGAATGAAGAGCCTCAATATGTTATTTTGGACCATTCTACTGTATATCGGTTTACCTGGGCCAGAGTCCTGTTTGCTAAACGACATTCTAACCAAGGGAATTCTGATGTGCAATTTATTTTTCGAACCTTTTATTGACTTACAGCAACCTACAAGAAGTAGCGCTTATTGTTAAATCAAATCTGTATTTTGGCCTAAAACATACGCTGACCTTTTCGGTGACTACAGGTTTTAGGATATGCACTGAGTAAACTATAAAGATTTATCCGAAACAATTTATTATCTGTCACAAAGTACTGGCATTTTGAGAACGTTCATATCAAAATACTCAAATAAGATGCTTTCTATTATTCTTGTGCTACACCTTTTCCCATC
>UZAN01044545.1:0-10129 GCA_900618425.1 Echinostoma caproni | reverse complement strand
TTCCTATCAAGGTGCTCTACACTAATCACTGCTGAGCAACCGGGTGTCCCAGTAGTTTTTATCTTTGACAATGCGCCCGTTCATCGGAGGGCTTTGGATGCGCAGCTAAATGCCAATCACCATGTCCGATTTCTCCCGCCATATAGTTCCTTTTTCAATCCATTGGAAGAGGTCTTCAGTAAATTCAAACAGGTGAGAGATTTTATTCTTTTAATTCCCTTATCACTTAGTACATTAAAAACTGGTTCACTGGAAACACTGAAGCCATACGAGATGTACCAAATGATTTGACGATACGGGCATAACGTCTAAACCTACTCCAATCACTATGTGATGCGGCATTTGATACCGATACTACAGTCGACTGCGCGAACAACGATCGTCACACAATACGAAAATTTGTAAAATATAATTTTTTTCAACATTCGTTGACCTCAGAATATACCGATAGTTTTTGTTCTAACTCGCATACAGCGGTGGGACCAAAGGTTGTGCGTCGAAGCTAAAGGACTGCTGGTCGTGGCTGAAGCATTGCGGGTTTTGGCTAAAGGAATGTGGGTCAAGGCTAAAGGAATGTGGGTTTTGCCTAAAGAATTGCGGGTCGAGGCTAAAGAATTGCGGGTCGAGGCTAGAGGATTGCGGGTCGAGGCTAAAGGATTGCGGGTCGAGGCTAAACGATTGCGGGTTTCGGCTAAAAGGTATAGTTGAGCTAGGACATTCTCAAGCGTATTTATTGATTACGAAAAGAAACATATGACGGAACATTTATGACGTGTAACGTAATATTTTAAAAGCAATGACCCGGATTTCAACATGATTTTACGTATTTGAGGCTTAAAAAATAAAATGTTATTAGGTAACACAGATATGCTCACAGTTTCCGTGTTCATTCATTCGATCTCTCACTTGCTTATTCTGAATGATCCGTAACTGAGTATGCTTGAAACACTACACGAGAAGACCTTTTATTGTACCCAAAATAATAGCGTCAAAGACGAAACAAGGTGTTAATTACCCTTTTAGGGGCCAGTAGTCTCTACGGAATCAATTCAAGTAATTTTCGTCGAGTATTGTGAATAAGTGATACGGCGTTTTTTCTAAATATAACTGAACACTGGCTCATTACCAATTACTAATATGGTGAGAAGTTTTGGCGAATAGAAATCGTTTGATTCATCAAGGATTCAAAGCTTCCCAGAAACTAACCGTTTTGGTGACCGAATATCTTCAACCAATCTAACTCTGCTCAGAAAGTCACATCAGATCAAGTGATTTTTCTCATCTTCCACTAGTTTGGAATTGTAATTCCTCCAAGTAATCAAATCCTTTTTTTCTAATTTCGTAATATTAACTCGTTATAAAAAACCCCGATATTTTGATAAATTTTCTGCTTTTGTCTTCTCTTCATGGCTTAGGGTATCGCATATACCTAGTCATTGAAACTCCGCTTAGACCACTTGGAACTCAACGAGGTTCATGCTTGTGATTATCAAAGTTTAGACAAACAAAACACGACTTTCCCTTTTTCACAGTCACGAACTTCTTTGTTACTCGTGTTCTCCGCGAATTAGAGAAATCAAAATTTTGTTTCCATAAAGCATGCGATAACGTCAACCGTTGATCCATTAGGAATCTGTGAAACAAACCAGATGTTTAACATCAATCTGTAATGTATTCGGATTACTTTCGGAGAAATCCATATGCCAATTCTGTTTTAAGTGACTCTTTTTCACACAACCCCCCCTCTTTTGACAACCGTATAATGCAATGTATGAGTCGAGAATCAGTTTATGAAATTGTATAAAAGGAACAACAGGTGCCATCATCAAATAAGGTGAATACCAAAAGCTTATTCACTACGAGGGAACGATCTGTCCTCATATTTTTACTTTAGAACCTAATCGGGTTTCCACTGCAATGTGAAAAATGTGACATTTTCGGTGATCTGCAAAAGCACCAAATGGTTGTCTCACTCTTGTTAGGGTTCATCAGCATTGCGCGCTAATTTTTCTTTCCCGGGTGATATGCGAACAACCGACCCTCAAGTTTGACTTTGGAAACATAAGTCATGAGCGTTAAGGACAGCTAGTAACATCATAGAGTTTGGTTCTGAAACTAACTAATTATATAAATATATTACACTCGGTCATAAGAGGCATACTTGTTTTGTATTAATCCTTCCTAGCCAATAACTTGCAGTTTATTCACACTTACTTGTAATTAGTGGTGTGGGAAAATCGAAAGACCATTCTTCAGACTTCATGCACATCCCTCAGCTCTTCTAGTCAGTCATACACTCGTAAGTACTAGACTCAAGCTTCGCTTTTTTAGAGCTCATCAGTGGTGCATATCTACCTTCCTGCCCGGGTTTTGAACTGTGAACTCATCGCATGAGATGCGTGTGTGTTACCACTGTGTCAAGNCTCCTACCGGGGCTGAACCGAATTAACAAATCCTGTTTGTTCAGGTTTCGTCTTCAGTGATAGTCAGTCAGTTCATTTTCCCGACAGCAACAAAGGGGGAGGCGGTTAAATATCTGTTAACCGACGCATCAAAAATCGCCAAAATCGATTTACCAGAAAACGATTTAGCATTACTGGTAAAAGCATGCACTAATACAGTGATGCTTATTTTCTATCCGTCCTTGAAGGTATCGGAACGGTTTGGTGTCGGAACTCATACACCGGGCATGTACAATGACCACATGAACCCCCAGATTTCTAGCATCGACATTTCGATTACAGTCTAAATCCCGTGACCGATACTGGTGAATATATCAGCCTTTAATAGGATTCACTCGGAATTAGGCGAAACGACCGCTGACCTTAAATCAGATGTTAGACGGCGGATATGATAGAACTTTGAACCTTGGATTGCGAACCACACCACTGCAGGGGTTTTACACGAGGTTTAAAAATATTTTTTCCAATTTGATTCCCCAGATATATATTTGACGTCATATAAACAAGGGATATCAATAAATGACAATAATGATTGAGTGATCCTGCCACCTTTTATCTCCACAGTCCAATGCATTCTCAGACTTCAGAAACTATGTACACACACCGAGCATTGAAATCTATGCTGGCGATCACAGAACTGCAAGTGAGCAATAGTCCACGATCCAAAAGTGGTGTGTGGCCCCATTGGGTATCTCCGGAATTAGAGTTTGAACTTCCAGATCACACGATTCCTACCACAACAGGCACACAAACATTCATGGTCAGTGCTGATGAGCTCAAACAGGAAAAACCAGCGTTCTTTGTAAATACACGGTTCAATTGAGTACTGCGCTGCATTTACACGCTCTCCGTCACATTTGGAATTTTCGCCCGTTTTCAATTATTGTCGTTTGTCGTTTTCATTCACCAGATCACACAGTTTGTTTCGAATCTCCCCGGACACTTGCCGATTGGCTTGCGGGACTCCAATTTATTACAGCCCAACCTAGATCCAAATGGCCAGATCGCAACCTGACAAGTTGCTTTTAGTTTCAGACCTCTGGTCAAGAGGACTGTTTCTTTATGAGTCAGCACAAACATTCGGTCACTGTCACTGTCCTTTGATCAGAAACGCGTGAACCTTTGTACAAATTTTGTGGGCTAATCCTGGTCGAAGAGTTATATAGAGGATACTCTGCTATCAGTGGACGGTTTCTTAGTTCACCGACCGGAAGGGGGAGCCGAATGAAAGTAGACCGGAGGTTTTTATCTCATACGTCAACGGTCCTGGTCTGGCAGGTCCATTAGTACTTGATGGATACTCGAAGCGTAACCGGGCAGTGCTACCCAATGTTGGTGTCAGTGTGTTCTCCGATCCGAAAGTATTGCTAGCAGACGTTCCGTAGCCAGCCTAGGCTACATCATCAGTGAACCTAACAATACATCAAGTCAAGTCAAGGAATCCAGTGCTACCCAATATTTTTCCGTTTTAAACAAAAGGCAATTATCTTGTACGTATTCTCTTGCTGTGTGTGATCCAATCTTGTTATTTCTCCATCTGTTTTTAACATTTATCGGCCCACTCATAAAAGTAATCTGGCACATATACGTTGATGACACGGGTCAAACTTTTACATATTTCGTTCGATCGTTAGTTAGCACTGATACATGTCACCAGTCCCATAAGAGGTTATTCCATGTGGAACAGCGCAATCGCCAATCATTCAATCCTTCGTTGTTTTACATTGATCGCATCCGTTTCCATTAGTGACTGCATTTCACACTTAGTTTGAACTTAAGTGTCCTTTCCCAATGTGTCTTTGAATCTTTCTTCCAACCTGACAACAATAAAACTAACTTTATCGACTCCTTATCTTTTAATGTTTATCTTCTCAATCACTCTCGTTCAGGGGTAGTTTTTCTGTAGTATTTGGAATAGTATTCAAAATGGGATTCCAGAATTCGCGCAATACCAATCCCCGAAATAGAACAATTTCGAATAGAATAGCACACGAACATTTTTCGAATCGTATACCATGAATATTCAATGCATTTAAAGTGTGCAAGGAATTTCGAGGTCAGTGTCACACATCACATTTTCATAGTCGTCAAATTTCATGTCTTTTCTCATTGTAATTCAGTGATTAATGTTATTCATATTAAAAATACTGTTCAATTAATAGTCTCCATTTATCTAAAGCAAGGATAAACGTCATCCTAAGAAATTACCTGCATGGACAAAGGAATGTGCATACAAGTTCCGAGTGGTGTCTCGGTTTGTGGCTCGCCACCCCTCCCTTGCACCTCACGTACTATTCCCATATGATGAAGCGTCGCAAACGACCTCTCCAAGGGAGGCCCTTCTCAATGTCTTCTCATGATGGAGACATTTTACCCATCAAAAAGAATGGACGAAAAGCCAATATTCAAGGCTATAATCGGGCAGTTCACCTAGGAAAGTTAATTGAAACACCCTGAATACAAACCAGTCAAAACGAGGTGTACGATCCACGCACATACCCTTCTGGTCAAGTAGTGGTCGCCGGCTCGGTTGTGTTGAACAGAAGGGCCTTCGGCCCTTGTTTTGATTTCGCCCAGTCGGTTGTTTAAATATGTTTAAATATTTGTCATTTTTCCGATAGAACTTTCACACGAATGCTTGTACAGCTGAAGAGATAACGCGAAACAGCTGAAGTTAACCCGTTCTTTATTGATGTTTGTTCTCGTTCTTATGAAATATCAACACTCTTAAAGCAATACGCAAAGTTGGAAAATAACAAATTTACATGAGAACGTTTTGTAGCAGTCACAATCTTGAAAATGAGCCCGGCTTCATGCATACAGAGCGTTTCGTTTGGATTTTAAACAGTGTAGTCTCGGACCCGTAGCCCGCTAGCAAAATAGAACAACGGTAAGCAGGGTAAGATAAATTTATCATGACTCGTTCACAATCAATCGTATCAAACGTATGTTCAACAAGGCAGCAATAGAATTAACAACCAATCAGGATCGGGCCCATGTCGGTCGGTCGTATTGGCATGGGTAAGTGCGTGAGATTGATCGATCTCAGTAGACATCAATCGATAACGTCTGTGGAACGAACAAAGTATCGATGCTCAGATTGGCAGAACGTACGCACTTAAACCGCAGGCACGTATGCAACACAGAGGAAAACTATCGAAGCCCCTTCGATGACCTTAGCTTCACACTATGAAAATTAACAGACCACCTGATCCATTTTATCCACAAGATTCACTCGTCAAACAGAGTCAATAAAAATTTTCTAAAACTCTCACTGTGACAGTTTGATCTTAACCGTCCTATCACAACCTATGTCTCAAAACCTTGATACCTAACCTAGCTTGATCTTCGTTCACCGTTTGAAGTAATCCGGTTGGATTACATTTAGTGAATAAAATGATGCGTGTGACCTGACGGGTAACACTGGGTGCTTGAGTTGTTGCATTAGTGATACTAAGGGGCATATAGGTGTTAGGGTCACCGTACGGATGGTGCTGCAATCCCCAAAAGCTGTGCAGATGTGTGTGCTACCCGAGCCAGTTTGTTCGTTATTAGGACCGCGGGCAAGCAGCTAGATGAGCCGCTTAAACTGTTGACTAAACGCACACAAAAGCCATTTTGACCATGGGATTTATCGAGTCACCTTTAACATTTGAACCGGTACCCACTAGATGTACAACTCATTTTGTTCAGTCTGCTTGTGACTGGATGTGATTAAAAATGTCCCGAAGTTTGATCCTGTCCTCAAAATTAACTGCCATGCACTGGTGAGGTTAAACTTTCCAATTTTTTAAAAAGATTAAAATAAGCTTACCAACAAAATCCGGCTTCCAATTCGTGCGGCAACTATTCATTTAAAGGTTCTGTATTTTTTTAACGTGAGCGGGAAGAAATGCACCAGTTTTGCTAGCAAAATTTATTCATATCGGTGTTGTTGAGTTCCCAGCAAAGCTCTTCGGCTTATTTTTTGTTAGGCATTGTGGCGATTTCGCACAGCCAGTTTCGTTCTAGCGTGTTTCAGATAGGGCTCGCTCTCCAAGAGCCTAAATGAAATTTTACTGACGAAATATGCGTAGCATAAAACTATATGGATATGAAATAATCACAACGCAAAATCATAATTTTGGCGTGGATGCTGTTCTAATCACCACACTCTCAGCGTCTTCGATCACTGTGCCAGATGTCACACAAGTTATACAGTCCATGAAGGGATATGAAAGGGTTGATTGTGAACAGTTATCCGACCTTAAATTATTCCAAGTAAGCTACTTATGGTTTCACTGCACAATCTAAATTGCTTTTTGTTCTAACTGCATTGCACGTTTTCAAGTTTAAAGCGTCTATAGTGTGAGCGAGTTACATTATACGTTTCATTCACAACAGATCATAGAACAGGGTTCAGTGCACACAGGATGGAGGCAGCACCTCGCTCATTGTTTGAGATTGCTGCTACTGACTAGATACCTACTTGGTTCCAAATCCTCGTGACTATATACGAAACCCCCTGATAATGTGATTATTTACGTATTGTAAATCGATGATTTTTCAGTGGCGAAAATACAGAAAAAAGTGATCGTCTTACACATTATTAGTTTGCAAAAGTGTCTTAAAATCGTCACCAGTCACCGTTTTCCTAAATTTGAGCTTTCAATTTTTCTGGTGAGATATCTCACTGCAGAAACCATTTCACAGGAAGTCGTGTTTAGAATTTAGCCGAGCTGCAGCATCAACACAAAAGTTATACAATAAATCTTGCAAATGCCTGATAAATTTCACTGTAGTACACGACACGAAATGCCAAGGAATGCTACTGCAATTAGTCGATCCAGTTTTTTAACAAAGTATGTCTGCATCATTGTTTCGATCTGTACAAAGACCGCGGCTACTTTATATCTGAAAACATGTAAAGTTATGGGTTAAACTGGACCTGGTTCACGCTCGCGTCACCTCTTATTTTTAGTTCAATAGTTTCCTTGGACCAGCTACACTATGAAATTAATGAGTAGGAAATTGTAACAAATGCTCAGCGGCATTGTTCACGTTTGGACCAGATCTCTGATACCACTTGTTGCGTAGTTTATTGGAAGGGTATATCAAGATAGTCGATTTGCTAATCAAAATAAAGGGTTCATCGATATACTAAGTTCTAGGCCCATTTACAGTGTGATTTCCCCTAGTCCAAACGGATTGCACAACTGCGTATGGAGTTTAAATGAATAAAATAAATAAGAATTCAGTTTTATGTTAACAGCACACCTTAATCCAGTGAGCACTTGCTTAAAATAGTAGTAGAATAGTGAAAAAGTTAGCACATCAATCTATTCAGGGTCTACAGATTACGAAAACCCTAAAAACGTAGTCACATGGTCAGGTACTGTAGACTTTCAGAGGTGATTTTCTACGAGGGCCTCGAATTATGCACCAAAATATCTGGTTTAATGCGGACCCAAGATTTGTCAACTATGCTAGCTTATCATCATTATTGGACTGCCATCAATGAGACAATTTCCAATAAGCCAAAATGTATAGCTATTGACAACTATATACTTAAACTGCTCACGGCGAACAGTAGAAACCCTATCCGGGGCAAGCAAATGGATTTCGTGGCCCTCCTCGTGTCCCTATGGTTGCCCCCTCCCACTATGAGTTTTGATTCCGATCCCATCGGTTGTGCCGAATCTTGTTCCAGTTTTTGTGTTAGGCTTTGCGTTCGCAGTGAGTTCGCGTGTCCGTGAGTGTTCGCGTGTCATTTTTTCCCGACCAAACATGATTTGAATGCGTGTATACACAGCTGATGAGCTCGCCATGCAGTGGTGTGATCAGCGTGTTTCTTCTGGCTCTCATGGAGTAATCCGGCGTCAGGGGATAAAAAATCCGGTTTCATTTTTCACTAAATTTGCACAGGAATTCCCCGAGCAACGAAATGACTGTTCTCATTAAAATACATAATTTATGTTTAAAACTTCTAAACCGAGAGAGTGGTTTGAATCTCGGGTGCCTTGAACAGTTCAAAAGAATGTTTCGCACACCCGTTGAAGGGTGCAAATATTGGGCTATTCCTGCTATGCGACGAAACATTGTGGCATGTGTATGAAAAACAATTTGAGCGAATCCCCAGAAGTTCGTTCTACTAGCACTTAAATTCAGCGGACAGTATTCAAAGTGATCTGTGGTATCCGAAGAGGGCACACCCGCACTTAGCCAGTATGGATTAGTTTTGATTCACATGCACAACCATACTACACCTTGTCGAATTGCCAGACTAGGTGTTTAGATTTACTAATAATCACAGATTGTTCTCAAAATGCCTCATTAAGCTGTCTGTATATTCCACTTCACGTCTGCAGTGTGTTCCGCGGCAAACAAAATTCATGTCTGGATAAATTTTTAGCGAATGTGAGTGGAGAAAATCGTTAGGAATAAGTGTGAAAGTTGTTGAAGCACACAGCACGTAATTCCAGAACCACTCTCGGAAAGAAACTAGAAAGCCTCGTTCGTGTCTCGGATAAGCTTTGCAACGCTTAATCGTCTGATGTGCTGTGCACCTCCTATACGGTTACGGTGTACGGGCAAAGATTAAAATATTAGGCAACACTTGGCTAATGAATAAGTAGATAACTAAAATGTGAGGAACACAATAACTTCTCTGAATAATTGCTACTCCCAAACTGTATAATATTTATTTAGCAAACGAATAGGTGAAAATGAATTCCAACCAATACGAAATACATCAAAATTATACCTTCGGTACATTTTTAAATTATTTGTTTGACTATATTTTGTATGAGAACAGTGAAAAACGGTATAATCAGCCGTCCGGTGGTTGAGTGGGTGGTATGCTTGCGTTCCACTTGTGAGGTCCCAGATTCGATCCCCAGTTGAGTCAATGAAGTCGCACTGCTGATCACACTCAATCAGGTAAAAACAGCTACCCACTGCTTATCGGCTTTTCAATTCATGCTTAATGAAATGGATAAAGGGATATGGATGTTTTACATAATTCACGCTTTATTGGGTCTTTACACAATTAAACTCACTATATGATAGAGTCAAGTTCCCCGTTATTATCATGTAATAATGTAAATGAATGATAAAACCTACGGGGTTAGAGAGGCTTGTTGAGCAAAAGAATTTGATGGAAAACGCAGTAGACAGTGGGCACTTGCCAACATTTTTTCACTTTTAAAAACGCAAGATGGCAGCCAGGATTTTGTGTTTTGAATAGATTAGCTGTCCAATATCAACAACCTATGTGGTGCAAATATTGCTCTGTAGAAAGAGAAATTCAGATAACATTGCTGAT
Organism: Echinostoma caproni; assembly: GCA_900618425.1. Lineage (NCBI taxonomy): Eukaryota > Metazoa > Platyhelminthes > Trematoda > Plagiorchiida > Echinostomatidae > Echinostoma > Echinostoma caproni. The sequence continues at coordinate 364 of UZAN01044545.1, read as the reverse complement.
TATATAAATCTGAAATTAGTTCGAGAATCGAGTGAGGTGCTACTCAAACGGAATAAGAGAGATGTTACACATGCTTATGTAACGAATTCAGTCTACCGTTGGCCATAGTTATGACATCTGACATGACGGGCTTCACACACTGGAACCGGGAACTATACTGTACATTGAGCGCCACAGAATAATCTTTCATATCCCAAAAAATAACGCTTATTCCTCCGCAACAGTCGTGTGGTTCATACTGTATTTTTATCGCACTATATAAGTAAAGTTTGGTGAGGTTATTTTCACTATGGAGCATAAAATTCCTCGGGAAACGTTCTCAGGAATTCCTTTCTCTTCATCGAAAATCCAAAGCGGTCTTTTA
>UZAN01044544.1:0-16384 GCA_900618425.1 Echinostoma caproni | reverse complement strand
TAGTTTCCCTTCGCGAAGACCAAGGTGTTTTGGTATATTTTCACATATTTTGGTTGATAAGTTACGTTCTGTCCTTCCGATGAACCACTGACCGCAAGTACATTGAAATGAATAATGAATGAATAGTTGGAGGTAACACTAACATGTTTTCGATCCAGATTAGTGCGTGTGTTCAAAAAAACATTTGTGACGCAACTGTTTTTGCTGTGGTAGTGATGATATCACACTTGATACCACCCTATCATAGCATGACGTGACATGACCTCCTTCCCTCCCACTCCCTAGCTCACCACATTCACCACATTGTTTGGTCCAGTTCACCCCATATCAAATTTTCTCATCTTACTTGATCTCAATCTCTAGCCAAACACAAATCACTCAACTCACTTGTCCACCACCAATTTGTTCAAATGACTCATTTCAACTCGTATGCTTCTTCGTTTCATATGATCATATCAATGTACGTTTACAGCTGAATGTGAGCACGCGAAATTGATGGCCAATATCAGTTCTGCCCACAGTCTGCCAACAGCTGATGTCTCCCAATTCCTCCAACAGTCCTGTAGTTAAGATTCGATCTTCCTCGTGTTCAGGCGGTTACCTGATTGTGTTGCCAACTCGATCTTGTTTCAATTTTGGTCGCGTTTTGGGAACATGCTGTACAGGTAATATAGAACTCGCCTGCAGCAAATTTTCTGTATGATTTTTCTACAGGTCACTCCCCTATGGACATGCCTTCATATATCGAGTTATTCACTGGAACAAACGAGTCAGCCAACCGAGGCCTTCTAGTTCCCGGGGAATTTCATTAATAATTTCAGCCTTACTGTAGCAATTGTAGTAATAGTAGTAGTAGTAGTAGTAGTAGTAGCACGCAATGAACGGGGAATACGAATCACGTAGTGCGAATCACGGAATACGAAGTACTTATTTGTAGTCATAGACGTCACGTAAACAATGGACTACACTGGAACTTGCACACAATGTCCCACGTAACCGAGATGCGAGGAAAAGACTACAGGAATAACAGTTTAGTTATTGAGAGAAATCGTGGGGTTTAAATAATATGCACGAAACAAGATCATTGGTCATCGCGTGCTAGTATTTCTGGCGTTGTTCAGCTTCTGTCTGGGCCGCACGATTCCTGATCGGCTGGTATAATTGACCTATGATGTGTAGTCCAGAAGCTGTAGCACGCACGGGCTTTGCCGACGTCACCCGTGAAGTTTGATTGATTACAGTTGTCCGAAAACTGTAACGTGTCGCTCCAGGATATGCGTCATCTCGCAGACTGGGATCACCACACTTTCGCTACTTGCGTGCTTCAGAAAGAACTGTGTATCATGAGTGCCTTTTGATCGATTTACTCAACGAAACTTTCGCGGCCTAACAGAGAGCCTTGCCGATTTGTGCTGCTCTCTCCTCAGTATACCAGGAGAATTAGGATATCCCCGATTCCAGGAGGAGCTTCAGGTCAGCAGGGAGTATCTTGTCTAAGCAGTCAGCGAACAGCGCACTCCCATTCTGCCTGCGGCCTCATAGTATCGCTCTTCCTGTATCCAACTGTAGTCAAACGAAGACGAAGTTCATGTTATGGCTCTCGCTTTTGCCTCATCTGGGATTTTTACAATTGTAAGTTTTATGGACATCCGATTCAGGGTATGAAATGGTGCTGTTGGGATCTTATTAGATGGGATGTTTCCTTATACTCAGGATTTCTAACTAATCATCAACATCTCTGTCACCTAGTTTATGTTCAATAGTTCATCCTTTGCGGGATCCCTTGTAAAAAGGACAAATAACTAACCCAATTAAATAACCCAGGACCATCACTAGTCTCTGAACAATCGAATGGGCTAATCCAAGCTTTATAATGTAGACAAATAACTTTTTGTCTAGTCTTATGTGAGTATGTAGTTTATGAGAGCAGTAAATGACATGATCAGCTTTTTTGGAGATATTTCCAAGCTCGGTTTACCTACTTACTTCAACTGTTGTATCTTGAAAGTTCTGCCAGTATTTCTAAGGAGCTTCAGCAGCCTTGTGACATATGTCCATTCATTACGATGGTCCTCATACATTTCAAATACAGCCGTTTTCCGTGATTCGAATCCATGCCTGTGTATCACAAAAAGTATCACGATGTTCATATAAATGTTTTGGGAAAGGAACAATTATCATCATAGGTCAATTAGGGCAAATTTCATCTTCGGACCGGATATGGCATTACAAATGATCATATAATTGTTAGGTGATCCAATATTTGGGACTACTCGGAATACGGAGTGCGTGCAGGACCAGGGGGGGGGCAAGGGAAACTTAGGCATCTGCACACAGAAAGGGGTTGTGCAAACGAATGCATGCCGCTTCCGCAATGGAAAGCTGTAATGATGTAGTAGTAGTAGTAATACGCACGGAATTCGGCCAAGAACCACGCAATAGGAATCACAGGACACAAATCTAGGATCAGCTATCACGGACTGGATTACGGAAGCACTGGACAGCAATGGTACGAGCTCGCAATATCCCACGTGAACGAGATGCGAGGAAAAGGCCACAAGAATGGTTGCTCGTCGTTCATTTATTGAAATAAATGAAGGCGATTAAATAATATGTAGCAAAGATCATTGGTTATATAGGCTTCAATCAATCGTTTTGCAGTATTGTTTGCATAATTCTGCTTCTGTCTCCACTGTCTCGGATTGGCTGGCACGATCCACCAATGACATCTAGTCAGAAGCCGTGACGCTTACGCGCGTCACTGACGTCACCTTTCAAATTTGATTGATCGCAGATGTCCCGAAACTGTAATGCGCCGCTCCAGGGTAGGCGTCATCACGTAGGCCAAGCACCTTACACACGGGTGGAAGGCCTGGGTTTCATTCACAGTGTGATTTGTTTCAACTCAGTGTGAAACCACTGCACTATATAGTGAGTGACCTAATGACCTCCTCACGAGATGACGTATATCCTGAAACAACACGATACAGCTTTTGGACAACTGCGATTAATCAAGCTTAACGGGTAACGTCAGCAAGGCGCTTGCGTCCCACAGATTCTGAACTACAAACCACAGCCGATTGTATTGACCAATCAGAAACCGTGTGGCCCCTACAGGAGCTGAACAACGGCAGAAATAATAGAGCGCGATTGGCAGAGGCCCGGAAGACCAATGGGTTTGTTCTGTACATACTATTTAATCCCCCTTATTTCTGTCAATAAACGAGCTACTACTTCAGTGGCCTTTTCCTCGCATCTCGGTTAAGTGGGATATTAGTTGCAAGTGCCGGTGCGATCCAGTGCTTACGTGACGTCCGTGATTCGCATTCCGCTATTCGTGTTTCGTGTTCATTGCGTTACACTACTACCATTACTATAACCACTACAAAAACACATCACAGAGAAACCAACTGATGTATTGGTAGTGCACTAAATTTGAACATTGGTGGAATTTATACTTTTTTAATCCATTCGTCATTACCGAGAACGTCTCGCTATTTACGGGCAGTAGCCATAAGTCAGAGCTTCATTAAATTTCTCTCTGGCGGCCTGCATGGTTAACTAAGACATCGATGTAGATCCGTAAATCTTCTCTCCGTTGCGCTCCAAGTATTTATCGGATATCACTCGTCTGAATTTATATCCTTCGCTTCTACTCAAGTTTGATTATATCGATTTACCCTGTAGTACTCCGATGGACCTGATTCAAATAACGTTGCGCTGGAGAAAGTCTTCCCCTTTTTCAGATCTACGAGTCTGGGTAATATAATGTTTATCCTTTGTTTACCAATGTGTGATACTGTGCCTCCATCGTTTTCCCTGAATTGACTACAGGAAATGTGAAATACTGCGTTGTGGTTCAGCTATGAAAACCGAAAGGTGTTCTGATCCTCTAATAATTACTAAGTTGTCGAACATTTTCACAATATTTTATCATCCCATAATACTCTCTCTGTACTCCAAGATTATTTTGCTGGTAGAATACAATTCACTAAGTTCCTTGGAAAGACCTCTGACTCCCTACCAGTCAACTCAGGGGTACTCCAGGGAGCAATTCGTGACCTTCCCACTGACCCAAATGATCTTCTTATCAAGTATGCTTATGATGTCACAATTGGTTCCAAATTCCAAGGTGATTTCCGCTTCTCACATCTTCAAACCAGTTTATCGGCCTTAAACTTATGGTCTTCGTCTTCCAAGTTATCTCTTAATGTATCTAAATGTAGCGATGTCACCTTTTCGCTCGCCAAAGGAGAACGGCTACATTCCTTTGAAATAAATTGTTGACAACCAGCCTGTTCTCCCAGTAAACTCTCTACAATACCTCGGTGTCACTATCTGCTCAGATTTCACCTGGACCTCACATTTTACTTCGGCTTTTATAAAGATTCGACGGTTGTTTCTTTATTACCCGCTTGCATTCTTTAAAAGTTCCACTGTATTTACTCATCCGATTTGTATATTCTTGTGTTGTTACTCATCTCTATTGCTCCCCAGTTTTATTTGCCGGTCTTAGAGCTAAAGATTACACAATTCTACGCCGGTCTAATAAAATTGTTTCTCGCGCAAGCGGTATTCCTTATTTGCACTTGCTTAACTTTATCGCCGATAAACATTTTACCTCTTGCGATAACTTCAGCAACAATATTCTATCAGACACCACTCACCCATTACACACAGAACTTAAAAAATGCATATCCACTCCTATAACTAGATGTCGTTATAGTCTGGTGTATGCTCGTACCACTGCCTATCGTTTGTCCGTCATCCCGTATCTTTCGAGATTTCTGGCTCAAAAAGCATCCGTCAGAGAAAAAAAACTGTTTGATTTTACTGCGCAATTGATATTCATTTTCACACCTTTTACTCCTTTGAATCGACGAGGTTGTTTTTCTCTCTCTCACACACACTTTTTTGTGCCTGTATGCAACGATAAATGTTCCTGGTATGTGTGTGTGCAAGAAGCTGAGAATCCATCCATTTGGATGAGTAAAGCGAGTTTGGATTTTGACTTTGAAAAATTTCTGATCGGTGGAGGTTTCGATAATCCCTACTCTGAGAACCACCACAGTGGTGTTCCCACTGTGAAACTGAATCGAGAAATGGGATTATGGTTATGCCAGTTTGCATATACTACTTGTGAATGTCATACGTGAACCCAAATTCACCCAGCTTACGTTGTATGATGAAAGTGTTTAAGTAAGACTATATGATTATCAAGATTACCAAATTCAGAGGCCATGCTCAGAAAAGTTCATTTTCAAACAGTCCAATTTTCTTATAAAATTCCGTAACTGTTATGACATTTATGGCATATTTCAAAGATTTCAAAGATTTATTATGGGAATAACTTACAAGCTCATGTTTTTCTGGTCCCATAGGTTCGTGCGGTGGAGTAAGAAACAGTGATACAAACAATTATTTGTGTAAAATGTCACGTGATACGTGCGTTTTCCACTCCTTCACTCAGCTTCACTTATGTTGGAACGTAAGGTGTGTTAGTGTTTCATCGAGCCTCAGTTTGAAAGACTGAATGCTTGGAGCACAGACGATGTAGGATGGTAGAGAGTTCCAGATCGAACACACTCTGACTGCGAATGACTGACGCCGGCATTCCAAGGGGTATTTTGAGACCACTAGTGTAGATGGGTGTCCTCTAAGATGAACGTTGGGTGATAATTTCAGAAGTGGGCGACACGGATGGTTTGGGTTTTGCATTATTTGGTACACCATAATCATATCTCCCCCGATGCGCCGGTAATGATTGGAATATATACCCAGTGACTTCAGTCTCTCTGCGTATGAAAACCGATTCAACCTCCTGACCATTTTCGTGGTCATCCTTTGTGGACGATCCAGCATCTTGCAATCACGCTGTAGCCATGGATTCCAGGCCTGGATAGCGTATTCTGTGAGTGGTCGAATGTATGTTGATAGTAGGCGGGGGAATAAAGCTGACTCAAACCGGCCGAAGACCCGCTTAAGCGAACCGACATTCCTTACAACTGCGTTCGGTACCCTAGTGCAGTTGAGTGAACAGCTTAAGTTTTTTTGAATGATAATGCCCAGGTCCTTCTCACTTGTGGCGCGTGGCAGTTGTTCATTTCCGAGGAAATATGAAAATCTCCTTCTGTGCCGTAGAGATAGAACCTTGCATTTTGGCACATTGAATTCTATATCGTTCATAAGCGACCATAGATGAGCTGCATTCAACGTTTCTTGGAGTGCCAGTGAGCCCGTTGGTTGCGTTACTGTATTCCAAATTTTGGCGTCATCTGCGAACAGTAATGATTTTGGCCCCAGAGCCTTCGGTAGATCGGTTATGAACGTTAAGAAAAGTCGCGTTACGTTATTTCTTATTTAGCACAGTTGATTTGATAGAGATATCTCATTTCGTTCCGGATATACGGCCAAAATAGTAATTTGGATTTGTTCAGCACCTGAAGGTGTTCGTCCTGTAGTGATATCATAGAGATGGAACATAACTTGAATGTCTCGAACAAAGTGGATTTGAATCTGGTCAACACTGATGCGTATATCGATCGAGCATGATCGATTGTTGTCCCAGTTGCGATCACTTGACGTGTAGCCTGTGAATTCCATTTCAGCATCATGCTACGGAGGTAAGCAATGGCTCAAGCGTTGATCGTGCATGACCCTTGGTATCAGCGGCGTGGGACGAATACAAACAGACACACAGACACACACGTGTACTTGCACGATAAACAAGCAATATGTATGTCATGGGAATTGAGGCCGGTGTGACCGAGGCACGTCTCACAATCGTCTTCCCGCGCTTCAACTGGAGGTAGAGAAATCTGTGCTACATGGTGGTCATCCTGAAATCTCTGAGAGGCTTGTCAACACCAATGAGGTCAACGCGACAGGTTGAAATGATTCCCGGAAATTTTGAAATGATATGCGGACAACTTGCAAAAGGTATAGTATTGAACGAGAAAAAAGGGGTGGGGTGGGGCGAGGCGGGGTGGACGATAATCCCCCTTCCTTAAAACACTCTTGAATTGACACTCCAAATCCAAATAGTCTTTGAGCAGAGAACCACAAGTCTGTGACATCCGTGCCTCGGGGAGGAGATAGAAAACTGGACACTCGGTCTGAGTAAATCACGCATAGCTCAATTTGTCAATTGAATTGGTTGGTTCACAGAAGACACTTGTTTGGTTTTGACCAGATCCAAGCTGGAATGTTTGATTTTGCTGGCATCCTTCTTTAATTCTCTGTTTAAACTATTACATTTACATTAGGGTTGCAAATATGGTTGGTGCTACAATAGTGTAAAACCAAATGGAAAGACAGTCTGATCAGGTGAGCCACGGTCAAGTGAGCATTATGATTTCGTTCTATCCGCAGCTGGGTCTATGGGTTCGCAGAACTGATCAGGCCCAAAACAAACGGCACGATACTTCCCAGCTTTTTAGTGCACACTTTGATTGTTCTATGCGAACATCAGAGTTCATCTTATACATTTCAAATCCAGCTGAACACTGGAGAAACAGGTAAAAGTTAACACTGCGTGTGAGACTTGGGTAAGTGAAATTCTGACGATCGATAATTTGAATGCATACACAGGAATGATTTTACACGGCTATGTAGGTTTTGACAGTAGAATTGAAACGAGTGAAATACTGAACCTCTCGGGAATCGATAACTGGAGGGTGCTCATAAATACGTGATCCGGAAAACCGATTTTGTTTACCTCAGGGCACATTCTTTACGAAGTGTTTTGTGCTTTCTCTTTTTTTCATTTTTACTCGTTTTGTTTTTCTATATTGCTCAGATTGTGTTGATTTGATCTAGATTACACACACGAGGGGCCATTAGCACACTTAATCACTCTCACCGCCCTCTCGTCTATCCGATTGCATCCGGCCTCAAAAACAATAACAAGCAGCGGCCACAGCAAGAACATCAACTAGATTCGGTTGTTTGTAACAAGACCCATGACACGCGAACGATAGACGGATGCATGCAAAATAAACACACTTTAAAAAAAAACATGTCGTATCAACTCCGCGTGGTGACTTTAGCTTGCTTTGAGGGCAAGTTTGACGTGAATCGTACGTCACCAATGGATATCAGGAAAGCATTAAAGACCAGTTGATATGTCTCATTATGATGCAGAGAATACTCAAACGTGTTTGCCTCGAATTTCATCTCGATTTGGACTCTATAAAGTTTACCTGGGAGGCACAAATGCTCTTGAATAATAGAATCATATATCGATTTCTGGGTCAGCATTTGCATACAATAGAGTTCCGACTGCCTTGTGTATTGTTCTGAATAAATAAAAATTATTATTGATTGAAGCTGACCACTTATCAAATAAACACACTGGGACTGGGCAGAATCACTACGTCAATTGACTTCCCGAATACACGGCCGACTATATGAACTGAGGATTGTGCATGAAGGTGAAGTCTGGAAGGATAGTATTGTGGGTCAACCCTCCGAGATGGCGCCAGTGAAGCGTTGACACGGTCCAATTTGTGGACATTGGGCCATAAAACAACGGTATTGATTATTTAATAGCTATACAGTTCAACCAGAAGCTGTCTGACTCGAAGAACGAGAACGACGACTGGTTGATACCCGTTTGAACAATGATATTTATATTTGCATATCATTTAATCCTATTGATTGCTTTCAATAAAGAAGCCGCTAATTCTGTGGCCTTTTTCCTACGTCTCGGTGACAGAATATTCCAGCGTGTGGTTGCCCGTGCAATTCTGTGCGCCATTTGCCACCGTTATTTTTGGTCTCTGACACGGATCTACTTCGATTACCAGAAACGAGAAACGATTTTCAGTACTTTGTCAAAATCTACCCCACACCACTACTCAAAATTAATTATGATTCGGATTGTAGTAAACGTAATACACACAAATATGGGAATTGGAATCACAATAACCATGGCAACTGGAAGTCAGACTGGTTACAGAAATATAATTTAGTTTATTGCAAGACAAATGCAGTTAAATAAGACGCACCAAACGACATCGTTGGTTAAACAGTATTGGCTAATTGCAGTTCATGTTCTGTTGGATATATGATTCTTGTTTGAACCATTTAGATTTTGATTGATTCAGAACACCGGCTTCGTATTGGTCCATCTGTCAGGAGAAGCCGAACCTTCTCCTGAGAATTCTCACTGTATGATTCCGAACCAGATTAGGATCAGTCGCGACCGTTTGAACGTGCCGGCATTTTCTCGATCGTACTGGATACGTGTGAGTTAGAGTTACAGTGCAACTCACGTGACCTGGGAAGTCTGGCAAGTCTTCCATCGCCACACACGCAACCTCCATTCCGGACAAATGACTATAGACATTGAGCAACCCCATAAATACCACACGTTCTCCCTCCCTTACTTGACGAGGACCAGGACCAGGACTTGGACCGCGACCACGTTTTGGGTGGTAATACCAATGCAAACTCGAACCGGTTTGTTTTTCAACTGTCTTTTTGCTGGAATCGTTCGGATAAGCATCGTTAGACCAGGTTTGGTGATAGTTCGGCAAGGCATAACACCATCTGAAGTTATATCGCTGACTCTTTTTTTTTGTTTTGCTGGCGATGACACGGAACCTCGGTTTTCCACAAGAATACAAAATGAACTCACACATAATTCACGTATTTTTTTTTATTACAAACTCCTGAACGCATCTGTGAGATTTCGTTTCCTCTGGAGACTGATGCATCGGTTTGATGCATGACGATTTTCCGTACAACACAGCACTGTCATTCTAGATGATGAGACAAGGATTCAAATAGGTTCCAGTTCAAATTTCAAAATATGTTTGTCGTTTACCAGGCTATTATTATTCCTCAGGAGATCAAAAGTTTGACCGTCTTAATGGAGGGATCGATCAATGATTGGATTTTGTTCAAAGTGTGGTCTCAACATTAATCTACTCACAGTGCCACCACCACGTCAACGTGCCCACATCCAGAAGTATACGTCATCGACTTGGTTTCGAGTTAATCCTATTCGAACAATTGCAGTCCGAATGACATTGATAGTATCGGTGATAAAGTGTTCCAATTGATACAATTGGAATTGGAACTAGTTAGTTCCTAACATCTGACTGAATTTTGATCTCTGTAGACGAACACGTTGGAGTGTTGTCAAAACTGTGGTCAATGATTCACACGTAAAACAGACTGTCATTATGTCATTGACTATGATCTCATGGGGTCTCAGTAAAAGAATCTTGTCTTTACGTTCGGTGCGATCAGGCCATGAGAGAGAGAGCGGGAGCTAATTAAAAACCTCAAACTGTTCAAACGAAACTGATCACATCGACCTCCGATTTATTAGTCGATAAAGGTATCATATATGACAAAGCTGGTCGATTCGGACAATGTGCGGTTTAGGAATGGATAGCTTTAAACGCATTATCGACCTGTAGCTGAACGCGAACAGCAGACCTTAGTTGCCTAGACAACTCGATATGTGTCTGGAAAGTCCCACAGAGCGAATACAGAATGGCAAACAAAGTGGCTTTCACGAATTGGTAGTCATGCCAACTTTTAACAATTTGTAAAACTTGTATACGATGTGCAACTGAATATCAAAGTAGGCGTGCTGTCGTAATGCTATCCACGACGGACACTGTAGAAGGTAGTCTCAACCAGCTAGCCCTCCGCGCTGTGGGTGTGGGCTAAACCTCGGTTATCGCATATTCCTAGGTACCTCTAACGGAGTCCCTGCTGATTCCATAGTCTGAGATACCCGGGTGATAAAATGAAACCCATAAACAACCACGTGATCCTTTGGGATTTCATACCCAGTCCTGATGTCTAACTGACCCCTCCCCAATCGCAGGAATCGGTGAATTTGCCTCTTCCCCGCAGAAACGTTTTGTTTGTTCAGTTCATGCCATCACACACTGCTTTAGTCTTTCATATTTACTAACAGGTAAAAACGAGCTCTTCGGACATTATATTGAATTTAAAAATAAACGGCATGTGTATCTAACAAAAAGCCAGATTTAGAGCGATAGGGTGCATAGGAATACTTTCATGAGGGTTCAACACATGGTTAGAGCCACCAAACGTTCAGGGTTTGAAAGAATAACTTGATGTTGACTGCGTCACCGTTAATACCGAATTCAAACCGTGACGCTAATGCACAAGAAGTCAGAACACACAAGACAGCATGCTAATCGAAACCGGGTAAACGATTTGATCGATGATTGTGAGAATGCATCGATCGATTAAATGATGACCTAAAACTATGCGGATGTAGCAGTCACCATCCTCCACGATAGGCTTTTGAGACCAGCGCCTTGATAAAACAACATTTTGGGAGCCTTCAAAACAGTTTTATCAAATGTTCTTGCTGAGCTCGGAATATTTCAACAAATCGATGCATCTGATATTGTATGAACATAGTTCTTGTAACCACCGCCCATTGTTGAACCAAGGAACAACGCTGTACCAAATTTAGAACCTCTTCAATAACGCCAACAAGCATCTACTAAAGATATGTAGGTACCAGAGAACTGAACCTTCACTCGTCGAGGAAATTCCTCACTCGGATGGTCCGAAGATTTGGCATGCTGTTTGTTTCCCAGAAACCTCTTACGGTTTACCCAGTTGTTGGTTTTGATAAATCATTATTTCCCATCATCGTTTGTTGTCACCGCATCTACGGTAAGCGACGCGCCAGTTCGAAAGGCAGAAACGGCAGCTTTTCATACAGTTTGGGACCTAGTGGGTTTGAAGATAAATGCACTGGAAAAGGCTATTCCAGTCAGACATTGTTCTGCTTCATTCAGTCTTACAGGTACCGAATTTCAACAACCAAGCACATTTGGCATGCTTGTTCAAGTCACGGAATGAATCATCACGTATGATTTTGTTTTTTTCGCTGCACCGATCTCACATCCTGTGCATGTTCTCTCTATCCAAATACCTTTATTATGCAGCCAATTCTGAAGCGGATAGATGAGAACAAACTTCAGCAAGGAAAAAGTTTGATTGTCCATGAACCATTTGAAGGGTGCACACAATGCGACAGAGATTTTTGCGTAGATAGCTATCACACACACACACAAACATACATACTCCCACTATCAGAAAAGCATTCCACGTAACTGTAATGGTAATGGAAGTAGTAGTAGTGAAGTTACGCACAGAATTCAGGACACGAACTACGCAATAGGAATCACGGAACACGAATTAGAAAACCGATGGCACTGGACCGCAATGGCTCGAACTCGCAATAACCCGCAGGATCGAGACGCGAGGAAAAAGGCCACGAGACAGGCGAATCACAAAGTCGTTTATTGAAGGAAATGAAAGTGAATATATATGTACACAAGAAAAGATCATTGGCTACCTTAGTTTCCGCCAATCATATTGCATCACATCTTGCGTCATACTGCTCTTCTCTGCATTGTATCTGATTGGCTGCAACGGTTTACCAATGCCATGTATCCGGAGGCTGTGCATGTGCTACTGGCGTCAGTGCTCAAGGTCGATTGACTACCAATGTCTGGAAACTGTACCGCACTGCTCCAGAGCAGGCGTGATCTCGTAGATCCGAATCACCACAGTAACCCAGCTCCAAACTCGACCTGCATCTAGCCCGTTAGTGTATCTACGGTTGAAGGATGGAAGAACACCTAATTATGCTCTCTCTTTGTCTTCCCGTATGTTGGCTGTATGACTAGGCATCTATCTGAGCACATCCGCGAGCCTCACACTACGTGACTGAGAAGTGGAATGATGAGGTCGTACACTCCGGCGGTTGTCACACATACACACAAACACACACACCTCGACACTAATCCACACCGCAAACGTGATCGACGCGTTCTGACCGCTGCACAGAGTTAAAATCGGATTTACTACTGTACCATTTCAGAAGCTAATGCAGTTAGTTGGAAACGCATAATGTTGATTTGAGAACGGAATGCTATGGTCTAATCGCTTTCTTCCAGAGTACCTCTTTGATCACTCATTTTCTCTTACCTCGGATTCGCCACTCACCTGCTCCAGCTCTTGCTGTGTTCAAATGAGACAAAACTCAGTCTTATGTTTGTTGACGGAAGTCAATTCGGTGGGTATGTCGATGAAGCCGTGCGGTCCGTATGAGACAGCTCATTTGGACGGAAATCGATAATCTAAAGGGATGATGCATTGTTAACTGCGGGGCTCAAATTAGGGAAAACCGGTCTGTAGTGACTTGGACACTACAGTTCAATCAACAAAGTCAATCACGGTAACTTCGATCAGGGATAGGTTCAGTGCTTACAGTGTACTCCGAGCGATCCAATCACGGTGCTTTTTTCAAGAATCAAACCTATAGGTTTCCAATGCAATGTAGTAGTTTCTGAAATCATCGCGATCGATGAATGAACCCGATCGATCCTGTGTTTGTCTGACAGTCATCGAAGATTAAGTGATATATCCTAGACAGTCTAAGCGTTTGTAGAAAATCACCACAGTGGAGTATTGAATGAGAGTTCGCTCAACTCCAACGGTTCAATCGCAACTCAGTTGACAATCGGTCTTTGTCAGTAAGGACACGGGATTCACATGGAACAATGAGTTTTTAATAGATGTAATTCTTTCAGGAACAAATAAAAAGGGAGTCCATAAGAATAAGTGAAACGCAGCTGATCATGGTTTGGTCATGAGGATACCGAGGAAGAGAACAAGAAAGTACTAGAGAATTATGGGTAAGACACGGTGACAGACTGTATGAAAGCAAATTGCCGCAACCTGCGAATGTGGTGAGACAAACGTGTGAATTTACCCGCAGTACTTAGGATATAGTTAATCTGTGGTGATCCTAACTTATGGGATGACGCAAACCAAGGGGAGATACGTTACAGTTTCCGAACAACTGTGATGAGTCAAGTTTCCCAGGTTACGCCAGAAAAGCACTTACACGTTACAGCTTCTAGACTACGAACCATACGCTGATTGTACCAACGAATCAGAAACCGTGCTACACAGAAAGAAGCTGAACGATGCCAGGAAAACTATCACGCGATTGGTAGAGGCTTCGATGACCAATGAACTTCTTTTATACTCATTATTTAAACCCCCGGATTTCTTTCAATGAATGAACTGCTACTCCTGTGGCTTTTTCCTCACGTCTCGGTTACTTGCGATACCGTCGTGCAAGTGTCCGTGTGGAATTCAGTGCTTACGAGGCGTCCGCGATTTCTGATACTTGATTCGTAATTTGTGATCAGTGCGTAATTCAACTACTGCACAGTTCGTCTGCTATTACTTGACATGATGACACCGAAGTGCTTGATGCTGACCACTCTAAAAACGGCAAGATGAGTCGATACACAAGGGTTCATTTTTTTAGATGAGAGGAACTCGAAAAAGCGAACATACACTCAAATATTTATACAAATTGAGATTCAGGTCTGGTCGCAGAGAGCATCCTTAAAAACCATTGGAACTGTCAAAGACAGAAGCAAAATTGTGAACTGACTTGAAATAGCTTGACATTATGCAACATCATCTGCGCAAGTGATGAAACCAATAAATCGTGAAGGTGAGTAGTGTCTGAGAGTAGTTAGTGGCAAAGGACAGGCCCTTAACGAACTCCAGAGTCATTTATTCACCAATGCATACACATAATAAGCTCTTGTCCAGTTCGGTCCGGTGAAATTTGCTTGTAAAATAGTCTTTTAACCGTGAACGAATTGCCACAGGGCAACCAGGTGACTCTAATTTGTGAAGTAGTGAAGAGCAAGGGACCGGGTAGGACGCAAAGCAATAACCAAAAATATATAAAACTAAAGGTCTTCATTGAGTGTTCCACCAGAAATCTAATCATAAAGTCAACGGCAGATGATCTAGGGTCTGTTGTGGAGCAGTTTGCCTTGTGTTTAAGCGTTTGAAAGAATCCTCGGGACTAGATACGGGAGAACACAGTTGTTTAAGAAGAGCCCGTAATTGCAATAAGACGGACTTGTTAATAATAAATGGTGGCGGTTGAAATCTTAGGATAGTAGAGTAGTGACAGTTCGCCATGGTTACTGGTGTCCACCATCATACTTGAGAAGCACTTGATATAGGCCATTCCAGTCTACAGAAAACCTTACCTTGAATGATCGGAGAAGCCATTAAATGTTTTCCGTGTAAAAAGACTGTAATTCGGAAAAGCCTGACGATATAAAGTATGATAGTGTATCAAAGCTAGAGTGGATGAATACGGTGTTTACCTCATTGATGTCAGCGCAGTCTAGCATCGAAGTTTTATATTGATCACAGAAAATCTAGCAACAGTGGAGGCAGTTAGCATTCCTCTTCACAACCCCCCCCCGCCATCCTCGTATCTTTGATTAAAAGCAAGTGGTGCTAGCACTCAATTTTCTGTGGCTGGATTAGCGACAAGTAACCCAGCATGAAACGTTTAAATGAGCGATAGTTGACTCTGGACGAATTCCACATTCTATGTGGGGTCCAGATATGGTTAAAAATGTTGAAAAGTTTCACCTATTTTTCCGCTTCGTTCTGAAATCCCCATTTTTAAATAGGCATAGATATGAGAGTGGTTGAGGATTTTATTTGATTACATGCGATGAATTCATTATGTAAAAATGAGGCGTGAGCTGAAAAGCTAGTGAGCACTGGATAGCTGGCCGCCGGGCAACTGATCAGACCGTTCTTCATTTTCCATTTATATAAAATCCTGCTTGATTTATTATTGCTGATCTAAGGTTGTGAGTCAACCGTTCAAAACCGGTGTAAAACAATTTCCAGGGCTGAAATCAAGCTGAACTAAGAACGTTTTTTCTTCGTTTGTTCTGTTCTCAAGTGCACAGGAAACAAGCCACAGACTGTCCGTTCACAAGATCCGAACATGTTCATGCAGTTCAACGAACAAAATGAGAACCGTCGACTGGAGTCGTCTCGTTTCTTCTCGTTTCTTTTTTCTTTTCACACTCACGCATCACAAATTAACGGTCCGTCGTCACGGTTTCGGCTCGGCTGTGAATCCGGATCGGTGTATTCTTGTCCGGGCGGTGCATTCGCTGGGTTCTATCATAGACATGAGTTCTCGTACTCGGATTCAACAGGGGCCTGTTTTCGCCACCCGCACCTGTAATCGGGCCTCATGCTTGGTCAATAGCGATAACTACCCTCCGGGGTTCATTCAAAGCCATGTCGTCTACCCCAGTCGGATAGAGTTGATCAACAATTGATCAACCGACCGCCTATCTCGTGCACAATGAACACGAGTGCTTGTGTGTGTGTGTGTGTGTGTGTGACTAAGTAGATCGATGTGTGTGTCGATATATGCCGGTGATTCATGCCCCACCAGCGCCAGGGCTACGTCACCTATCACATTTATTGCTGCATTTGAATTGTATGTCCCACCCCTCCC
>UZAN01044543.1:2779-22456 GCA_900618425.1 Echinostoma caproni | reverse complement strand
ACCATCGCTTCGTGCAAGCTAGGAACAAATGTTCGACGACCATTCGGAGAACCAAAGAACGCTTCGTTTGCCGTAAAGCCGAAAGCCTGGTCTCGTCCGCCACCGGTAGCCGAACATTTTGGTCCCTTGCTCAAGCAATTTCCCGTATTTTCTACTCCTCCAGCTTCCCCCCTAACTGTAACTTCTCTGGCGATCTTGTGTGTCAACCCCTTTACTGCAATTCAGATTATGTAATAAAAAAATACAAATACAAATGCAATCAATGAAGTAAGTAGGTTTTGAGACAGTTTTCGTGTGTCTGTCATCTGATCTTAATCTGTAACAAACGACATCCTCATGTGACAGATTCACACGGTCACAAACCAGTCATTTCCAGCCAGGCTCTTTTGTTCTTGTTCCCTGTTGGCTCCGTTCATAGTGTATTCCAGTTTGCTTGACCATTGTCATGTGGGCTAGTCGCCTAGCGCTTCGCGCCTTACTTGAATTTGCTGTCCCGGGCTGGAGATCAACAGATGACGTGCAGACGAGGCAATAGTAAATACACAGAGCGATTAGGTGGGATAGGTGTCTCCCGTCTTCCAGCCGGGATCCAGAAGATTGCGTAACTGGTTGTTTGGAGACACTGAAGGACATGGCAACCAACCGACAGCAGTGGTGCTGTTGTTTTCGCATTTTATCAGATCATCGTGCTTCAAAAAGTGTGCACGGTTGAACTGTGTACTCTGTATGTTGACCATTAAAACCATTTTCTTCAGCTCCTCTCTAAAAATAGGCTCCATTCCTGATCAACTTATGTATTTTCACTGACCTTGCATGCGTTGTGAGTTTAGTAGCGATCATTAAAGTTTGGTTCGCTGTATTTCCACTGTACGATCTTGACGATGATATACTGACCCCGCTCAGTTCCTGTCTCGTATTTTTCCCATTCTCAGACATGGATGAAAAGGGCGTATTCACTTTGACCACATCAGAAAGTGTACTGGATTGGGATGCATTGGAGTTGTTCTTGGAACAAATATTGCCCACAATGAACAAAGCGTGTCAACGAGAGGATTGCCTCATCCAATTCGAATCGGCCTTGATAAATTGGGCCCGATTGTTTCTCCAGACGCTGTCCGCTGTGAATGATCCGAATGTGCGTGGCAAGGTGCTCATGTGCATATCTGTGGTAATGCAACAGTTGGACTCGAAATACGACACGGAATTCCTGATTCCATTTTTGAATAATGTGAGTTTAATCAGTCGATTTTCCCTTTTTTATTTGCTCAATATTTTGTGTGCCTGTTCATAATCCAGATTGCTGAACCTAACCACTTGAGTATTTTTTTAAGGTGCCGATTCCTCCTCGAACACTGACTGCGTTTCCCTGGATCCCTTATTTTCGTACCCCCCTCCCCCACGAATTGTGCAGACTGTTGAATCTAGGCTGAAGAATGTCATGGAGAAATAGGTCCTCTTCATCATTGATTATTGCAGCTATTTGTACACATATCTCTGTAAAACAGTACGCTCACTGCTGTACTGGAAAAGTGAAAAATGTCATATAAAACGACGAATTTCCACTTTGAAATTCCTCTAGAACTTGGTCACCTTCCTATATTTACTGGATCCATGACATTTTCAAGACTGAGACAAGGACCCCATACTATACAGGTGATGGGGACGTCCCATAAATGTTGAAGGTCTTATACTCGTTGAGGTAAACTTCCTCCTGACTGCTCTCCATTTCTGTAGAGTGACTGATGTTAACTGACATAAGTTGTTCGCTGGGAGCAAAATTTAGCAAGTGTAGTGGCGATGAATGCCAGTTGAACTATGCTCTCAGACGTTCTACTCATCTGTTTAGTGACGTTGACGAATGTGATACAGTGTGTTGTCGGCCTCTTCAATTGGCTTAATTGCGTTTAGTTCCCGTGGACCTGTATTTCCGATCAAACTACTGTCAATAACCACAGCCTTCTCCATCTGTCTACGTTTTCCTACTCACCACTTCTAGTGATCATTCCCCAGACTATTGATGGGCTGGCGTTTGAACTATACGCTTCCTCGGCTGAAGCAAGTTACGGTTGGATGAAGGATAGGGTCGACCGGCTTGTGACTTGTCCTGAAGGTCAGAAAATTTTGACTGAAGAACTTGATCATGTAGGATGGTGTCTTACAGACTGCACTAACCAATGCTCAGGATCATCAGAATATGTGGCTGAGTGCCATTGCAATTCAGAAGTTGGTCATTTTCTGCACACATTCAGTTTATCCTCAATGTATGCCTTTATCTAGGTATAAATATCAGTTTTTCATTTGATCTTAATAACTTCTTCCCTAAACAGCCAAACATCTTTTTGAAAGACAGCAATCTAAACCAATTCACGAGAGTACGAGGTTAGTTGTTTGATAAACTGCAACAGCACATTCATCTTTGTTTAATGAGCAATGAGAAAGGGATAATGGGGGTCCACATTCTCATAGTTGTTATGCAATCGATCACCGTCCATACTACTTGTTACCCTCTATCTGTATCTAACTTCATCCATTCGACAGATCTTCGCCTCGTTTCGTTATGTGGCACCGGCTGAGGGGAACCCGAATCCGTTCTATCGACCTAATTGTGTCAAGGCCATGCAACTACTTGCAGCCACTGCCTTTTTCCGCTTCGTAAAAACCGTTCCAGAACGTGTCATGGTAAGTCTCGGTAGAGTTCTACTTTGAATTTTTGCACACCAGGGTATTCGAGAAACTGCAGTACAATTGCTGACATAGATATACTTTTGGGGCGATGTAAATGCGTAGAGAAAGAGAGAGAGCATCATCGTTGAATTCCAGCAATCGAGAACGCTCCATAGAGTGGATCTCATCTGTAGATTTTGTATCTTATACATAAAATACTTGTTCAGTTTTAATGCCACCATCTTTACCCATTGAATTTTTCTTAATTGTTTGTTTGCTGTTGTGACTAGTAGCTCCAATCAGTGAATTTAATCAGCAACGAGGGGAATTGTTGCAACCGCCGACCCCCCACCCCGTCGGCCAATCAATCTGATTACGGTGTATGATTAGGCTATTCTCTGAAAATAATGTATTTTCTTAGTATATCAAAGCAAATTCTGCAATCAGAATTCTGTCTCTCAGATAGCTTCCTTCTCATTTTCTCCACAAAGCGACATTTCCAAGAGGTGGCCACTGAGGTTGCCACTCTGTGGTCTGAATCGGTGAGCGGAGTGGTGGAGAAATCTGTACTGTTGGAGTCACTCATCTCTCTTTGGTAAGTTATTCCTTTCCCCTTTGACTATATTTGGTCATAAATCCGATTCGATCTCCACTGTACACACAGGCATCTAGTCGGGTAATGATATTTGCTATTCCTCGTACGCCGTCAAACTCAATCGGTTATTCCTGCTCACCCTCATTGTGATTCCCTCATCCAAGGGAGGAGGATACGGGCAGATTTCAGTAGTTGGAATCCGCGTTCCCAGTTGATCCATCGTTTTATAACAAGTGACAATTTGTGGCCTCGCTGAACACGAATTCCTTTTTTTGCGTAATCTATCTGTCCCACCTGAGTAACATATAAAGACTGTCTGTTCAGTAACAGCTAGCTATATAGACAGTTGCAGACGTTATTTTTCATCGGCAATCGACCACTATAGTGATACAGATTGGACGCATTCAGTGTTCGGCATCCTCTCGACTGAAGAGCGGTAGTCAGTCGACTACAATCATCTTCACTTTGAATTCTGTTGTTGCTGTTGGGTATAGAGCAGTCAAAACTTATCCATCACGTCCTTGACTAGGAGAATATGACCTTGTTCAATGTTCCGTGCTTTATTGTTATTTTTTGCAACAAATAGCCTCATTCTATTTCACTCCACGTCTTGATCGCGCCTTTTCAGAGAACCTGGATTTTCGCAACAACCATTTGTATTGTTGCCCGGAAACATTCAGATATGGCTTTGGATTGAAATCACTATCCTGAATGCATCTCATCTTGTGTGCTGTCCCAAAAGTAGAAAGACAAAGGGTCGAACTTGTCTACAGTAGACACGGAAAAAAATGTTTTTTTTAACCGCCGACACCGAAGAAAGGAGAAAAAAGTACAAACTATTATTATAGCACGAACGGTCTCGATTAGGGTCCTATACATAGCCCGTCAGAATCAAAACGTCGAGAAAGACGGTAAGGAAATGATTGCTATTTTCTCTACCTTGATCAACCATTCGATTAGGGACCAATCACGTGATTTGGGTCAGCCTTGGTTGGTTCGCTTTGTTGCCAGGGGAATGGTTTATCCCTGATACTAAAATCTATGCATTCACTTCAAATTCAATTCACGGTTTCAAAATTTTTCATTAGAAATAGGGATTTAGGGCAAAAGCAGTAAACCCTGTAGTTAATCAAACACCATAAGCGGGTGTGTATGTGTAACGTGGGGAGGAACGTTCAGACAAGAACCAATTGATTGATCATGCTTTGAAATAAGAGAAAAGGTTTTAAGCTGTTGGAAATACGAAAGCGGATGAGCGTTGGATAGTTTTGCAGTCATGGGTGAAAAGAAAGACAGAAAGGTTGATTCCCAACGGCTGTGGACAGAAACCTGATAACACTGACTGATCCCTTGTGATTGAGATAGACAGGAAAAGACATGGCAAGGGCAACTGTCGAATCGAGTTCTATAGAATAGGCACACACATAGTAACGGTAGAAAAGTGATAAGGAGACTTTGTCCATCCTAATGCACAAGGCTCATCGGCATATTTATCATTACACACGTGTAGATCATTGAAATTTTTCGCAACGTAGTGAAAAATACTTGAATGCAGTGTTAGTCCCGAAATAACGGCAAGAATGTTTTGTCACAGGGGTTTTCATCTCACCACTCCCCAACGAAGCTTTGGTAAGATAAATGGCAGTTGTTCTAGTGTAGAGCAACTTGTATTTACATCTACATGAGGAGGGCATATCTTCAGTGAAACGATTATACAGTTCAACGGTTGAGTCAAATGGGATTGGTTGCCGAAGTTGTTACAGAAGGAAAAGTGTAGAGGTGTGATTGCATTCCAGACCGACTGGTTTCAATCACCTACCACTGGTGACACTTTCTTCCCCGCTCAATGATCCGTTTCATATAGACAAACCAGCCATCCACCAAACACCGGAGCGTTTAGGGGCAAGGTATTTTAGTACTTTCTTGAATTTAAAGACCACCAATTAGCATGTGTAATTCTTAGGTTGATGCACCCGTTATGCCCCTCATTGGTATTGATCGCTCTTGCACCCCAGGAGAATTTCTTAAGACTTATTTACAATTAAATAACCGATAATCTCTTAAGTCGGAATGACCGAATCGCATGTGACCATATCGCAATTTGCCGGAAAATAAATATTAGCCACGAAAAAGGTGTCTGATGTTGGTGTAGAGTTTAGAAACCACGATTGTGGCTGTTTTCACGGTTAAGTTTCTAATTTTTCTTCATTAGTTTTAATCTATGTTTCTCCTATTCCTCTGCATGATACACGCACACAATTTCATCGGCCCACTAGTTTCCGTATTCCTCAACCGGTCAGTGTTCAGAGCGATCTGCTCAAGCAACTGTTATCCGGTGCATTGGCGCAATGGACACCCAATTCCCCGGATCTCTCGGAACCAATGGGTTCATTGCTCCGGTCCTGTTCCACTGGGGGCCCCGGTCTGATAACTGCTTTGGGGTTGGATCAGCCTGTTCAGTGCCTGAACGATTTCAGTTCTCTACCGGTACAAACTCGGGTTACTCTCACTCGTAATGTTCTCACTTTAATGGCCGCGGTTCGAAGGTTGTCCGATCCGGTCCGAATAGAACAGGTGAGTTCGTCTGTCATCATGTTTTACTATTATTATTATTATTATTATTATTATTATTATTATTATTATTATTCCACATATGATCGTCGCCGTTCTGAAGCTCTACACACCCTGGTGTATGATTAGGCAGCACCGAGGTCACCATCGTTCAGTGAAATGCATCGAAGCCGCCCCACGAATCGCCGCGAAAACTGTATACATAAGAAATAACGACAGGAACGCCACTGCAATCGGTTTGCTACCACTTCTTTTACTATCACCAACCGATCAGTTTCGGAGTTCAAATGGTTTTTTGGCGGATTGAAGTCTTATGTTGAAGTTGTGAAAAGTTCAGTAGGCTCGGTGGGATTCGAACCGATGCATGGATACCGCCTACGCTTCTGTACAGTGCACGCTTTACCAGCTGACCTACGAAGCCACACCGATAGCAGTTTCAGAGTGTTTTGGATCCCTACCTGAAAGACAACGGATGACTACTCTACCTGCTCTGTACATCGCCTCATTTTTTTCATTACACACCCGTGTGTGATGAACAACAGACAGGGTGGACCCTCGTAGTCGCGAAGACCTACTGTTCAGTGATGGAGAGCGGCAAACTTAACCCCAGAATGGACAGTCAAGATAAGGAATCATTACTCGCACCCCGAGAGGTAGATAATCAGCAACCACATAACTCCAGTGTGCCAAACAACGGGAAATGTGATACAGCAATTAAAAAAGTAAAATGGACATCACAAAACTAATGGCATATTCATCATCGGTTTAGATTAGCTTTTTGAGCAGGTTTTCTGCAACGAGTTTATGAGAAATCTGACGAGATACGGGACAGTAGAGCACCTCTAAGCCTCACTGTATGCCGCTATACGTTTAAAACGGGAACAACTGAATAAGAAAGGCACTGACTCATAGCAGGATATAGAAAATGGAAACAATTAGATAAAATCATCTGGAAGTATGTTTTTCAGGCCTTGTGGTGGTGTGCCACCATATACTGTACCAGATTGTTGGAAAGCAGCAGTTGGAAGACAGCTCATTCCTTCAGAACAACTTGTGAAACTCCATCAGGCTCAGTTCAGGCTCGAGTTCATTCTTGATAAATTTCGGCAGAGTCAACGCTGGAACAGGATAGATTATGTTCCGGTGTTGATGACGCTTTAATTCAGACCCTCTTTATCCATAGTAGCAGGTGCGCGGCGTGACTATTTGATGCCGGAAATTCGCATGAAGAGTTTCCAAGTCCCATAGCTACGTTCATTGTCAAGCTGAGCACGAGCGTACACGGAGATGAGTCTGCGAAGTTCAACCTGGATGGATTTAGAAAGATTGCGCTCCTCATTGTGCTTAGGCATCTTGAAGCCACACTCTTTTCTACAACTGTATTTTAGGTATGGGGAGGAGAATCGATCGAGGCGAATGCAGATTGTTTCTGAGGTACAACAAACATAACAAAAGTTTTGGTAACTTGTTAAGTGTTCACAGAAAATGAGAGGGTTAGAATCTGAAATGAAAGTAAGTTTGGAGTGACCGATCATCTCCCCCAGCCTCATGAGGTTCACTAGAGAACACTGTCTGACTTGAAGCTTGTGATCACGGAGTCAGGTAAACAGACGGTGGTTGGTTCTGGTAAACATTCTAAAGTAGAATTTTAATATAGAGTGATCAGACATCCTTAATTGGTGGAGGTGAGGTGACATTCTACATAAACTAGATGGTGAGAATTGACCCAACGACAAACTTAAGCAAAAGTAGTGAATTGAGCCAACTTAGGCGAGCATCGCTTCTGGTTTTGGACACTCTTCTGAGCCCACCGTGGAACCTTACTCAACCTGAATTCGGCGAGTAGAGTGACCTAAGTACGTTACCATACTTCTGGGCAACATCAGTCTCTAATGATCCTTTTGTGTGCGCGAAATGAGCCCACTGACCTACTTTCACGAAAGTCCTTACGTCAAAGGCCCCAGATTCAGAGTTCGACGTGGCTTCATATCCTCCAATTTATTCGATGGTGCACCACCTACAATGCTGTTTGACAACGACCTTAGGCAGGTGGCAAAGGGATTGTCTGACAGGATGCAATCACCCGAAAGGAGAGATTTAAGGGAGAGAATGGCGAGGTCTTGGGAGAGAAGATGAGAAAGCAAACAAAGGATATGTAAGCAGTAGTCCATTTATCACTGTCCACCCTGCTGGATGCTATGAGTACTACGGTTACGGTTATCCTGCGCGACGACCGATGCAGTATGGAATTCATGTAAGTGTGTTCATCATAGCTTTATGAACGAGTACTACTAAGGAGTCCAACCACGAAGTAAGAGGACCACCATTCGTGCTCTTAGCTCAGCCTTCTATCCCTGATACGAACAAGGATGCGGGTGTGATGAAGTGGATCGATTATTGCACCCTAATTTTCACTGACTGAGACAAACTCCGGTCGAACCCCAATTTGGAAGACTCGGAGTTTGGTTTTTGTTTAACCCCCGACGTCTCATGTTTCAGTCATGATTTGGTATTTTAGCCTGATAAAAGTCATCCCTTATCACAGGGGTGCACAGGCCATCCCACTTTCATTTGAGATGGTTGTTAAAATGCGCTTGTTTTAGAGTGCCGTTGCTTCTGATACTCAACCAACTCTATGCTGATCCTCTGTCATTGTGATAGGAAGGATTCCGTTGAATTTGTGGTTCTACTTCACACGGAGTAATCGATTAGCTGTTGTATCTTTTAGCCAAAGTCACGAAATGTGGCCACTGCTGAGATAATTGTAACAGACTTGAACTCGACTGCACAGCAGGATGGACCACGAAATTTGATGCGTGAGTCAGTTGAATTTGGGATCAGCTTGACCGTGGGCTGTAACCGTTGAGGTTATCCGTGGATCAGGTTCACTGACAATTTGCCATGAGCGAGAATTCAAGTGAGCATGAACCAAACGACCCAGCGCAATAGAACTTCAGTTTACCCTCAGACTGAAACGACAAGTTCCCAATCGTGTTCAAAAGATCATCTGAGCCCATACGGAGGAAGACGGTTTGATCGGATTACTTACTTTTGAACGACAAGAGCAGTAAGACTGGCAGTGTGAGGACCAGTTCTGGTTCCAGTTACGAGCACCATATACCGCTTGTATTCCTAGTAGTTGCATATTCGTCATGTTCGTATTGCCTCAGGTCCGCAGTTGGCCTCCGAGTTGGCAACGCCATCCACAACAGGGTTCGGGGGCTATAGCCTGAGGTGAGAGTTGAGTGTCGGGCCTTTGGAGCACGTGACCAAACCATTGAAGACAGCGGTTTATCAAAATACCTTTGAACATAAGTATCTTCTGCATGGCATCAAGTCTTCATCCTATTTAACCGTCCAAAGTAGACTATTCAGCACCGAACGTTTCTCAAATTGGCGATACCAATCGAGTCTTCCGTATACTTGCTTTGATATTATCCGTTATTCGTCCACCAAACGAGATGTAGGTTCCCACGTCGCATGATTCGTCTACCTCCTCGAATCACACACGCATCGTTTTGACACCAGACTTTAGACTTTAATTTTTAAGTTCACGCTTGCTCAACCCCGTAATCTGGTAAAAACCGATGACTAAGCTGTGCAAATCGCCTTCGTGGTCGGGCTGAATTCACAAACTCACTTGAGACACTGTCTTCCCTGTCGAATTCTTTCTGGACCCGGTTTGAAATCGTAGTTCACTCAGCCGCGCATTTCGTTCATTCGTGTTTGTGTGCAAACAAATGTCCAGAGATATTGTCCCTTCTGCCATAAACATGTGTGCTCTTTTATTTTCGTGTTTCAATCTCAGTCCTGAATACCACCACCACGGATCCCTGTTCTCATGTTGTTTGTTCTGCTTTCAGCTTGAACAAATCACAGTCCCTTTACTGGAACCGGTCACACCATCAGTATTGATGCTGCTACGGTGAGTAGTTCTATTTCACACTGTTTTCACTACATACCCCCAACCTGTGTGACCTCATTCTGTTGACTGTGAAGCCTGTTACAATAGCTAGACCTCTAGTGTTTTGTGTGATTTGATCCAAAGGAACCCACTGGATTGTCACTGTGTCAAAGGGTGTAGCAATAAAGGAGATACCCCTCCTGGAATATGAGAAGTCTGCTTACGAAGAATCGCAACTCATCAACCTTTTGTAATAGAAAGATTGTTCAGTACATAAAGTCTATGATTACCATAACTCCCAACCTTTAATGGTTCATGTTCCCACAGAACAGTATACTACGTGTTGTTTTGTTGTTGCGTTTCACACGTACCACATACGCGAACAACGCAACGATTTTTGATTCTTCTGGAATCGTCCCATATCGTCTCGTATGCAGGTCAATGCAGAATACTCAAGTGTCGTAGAGTGGGGGCAAGGTGGTTGACTACCGGGCACTCACTGTGTGCTACTATACGTTGTTTCACTGCCAATTATGTGCCGTTATACGAGTTTCATTCACATGAAAATGTAAAACATGTGATGTCTAATCTGCCGGTTTTTCCAATCATGTCCTGTAAATCAAGTTCACTGTAGTGTGTTCCATTTATCTCGTTCTATCTCCCTCTCTCTCTCATCTTCTCTTTGCCGTGCTAGTTCGTTCAATGAGTTGTGGCAGCCCGAAACTTTCAGCGGTATCCATCCCAGTATGGCTTCAGCCTTTGAAATATCAGATCACACAAGGGCCAGTCTGTTGTCCACTCAGGTTGGTCTGTTTTTTGTGTTTGTGAAGTTATTGTTTCTCTGTCGCTCTCTCTGACAGTCACCACTGTGAAGCATTTTTGGCTTCCTAGAACGAATCCACTCCATTCGAATCAAACGCACTCTTTGGTTCCTTTAGGACGGAAGACTAGTGGTTGTTCGTAAATCTGTTCGTTTTTTTTGAAAAATTGTTAGTTATGCAACCAACTATTTCGCACTTTTATGCAGCCGTTTTGGTTGCTATCTTTTGATTACCCATTTGGAGATAGGATTAGAAGGAAGAAGTGGAAAGCTTGAAGCAGTATCGGCGTGAAGATAGCGATTCAGGTAGACTCTGGTCAAGAAGAGATTAGATAAATGCACGAGCACCACTGTTGGTGACATTCAGCCACATCTCTCAGTTAATGAATCAACGCTGATTACATCATTACACATCATCGTCTGTATTATCCTTTCGGCGGGCATTGAGTTCAGGGAAGGTTTGGGTCCTATGGTCCATGCTATGACTAGTACTATGTTCGATAATTGTGTTAACTCTGTATTGTTTGGTAGATTATCTCCGTGTGAATGTGTTGAGTAGCAGAATTACTTACATAGCTTCAAACGGCCCATTACGGGTTCCTGCATGTCCGAAAATTACTACATTGTTTCATTTGAACTGATGTCCATCTTTGTCAATACGTTCACTTAAGCTATCTCCGATCAACGAATCACGGTTCAGGAATTCCTTCTTCAGCGACTGTCGGACATCACACTTTTTTGTTCTTCGATTTTATACTGTGTGCATCCTCAGGTCGCTATTGATTTGCGTTCCTATCGAATTGTATATGGCTATTGTGCTTGGCCAGGTTTCGGATCATCAGGTATTTAAACGTTCAGATGAAGCAAAAGTGGAAAACTGTCAAAATATTCTCCCGTCCTATATGTTAACTCCTCAATAAGTTTCCAGCTTACGGTTCTCGATTCCAATTGCGCTCGGTTGTCAACCACAGTCCTAGTCAGATCATATTGATCGCAGAAACTCGAGTGGTTTCTTTCACTTCGCTCATCAGCACAAAATTTTAACTATGTATTATTCGAGACCAAGAAGAGGCGCCGTAGGATGATTCCTTTAGATATCGGCAGGTGCCTCGTGTCAGTCAGTCAGTCAGAATAAAGTGAACTGATCTAATATGAATGAGCGGTTAAACACTTGACGAAAGTAGAGGTACAAGAGCATTTTTGTTTAAATGTGAGCTGGTTTCTTTTAATTGGTCATTAGATCCTCAAGAGGTTTTGGCAACCTTTATTCTTCCGTTTTCCAAATGCTGTATAACGAACACACCCTGTCTGGTGATGTGTTTTCAGTGGAATCCTTTACGATCTGTGACACTGACTTTTTAACTGTCACTGATCTACAATTATTTGGCGTTGTTTGCGTTTGGAACGCGGTCAGTCTAATTCTTGATACGTTCAAATGCTGTATCGCGTAATAAAATTCTCAATCATCCGGTGTAAGTGGCTGACTACCCGAGTAGAACTCATTATTATTATTAATAATATATTTCACACTTATCTAACGATAGACTGTGTGCCAGGCAAATCATGGTACAAAAGTCTTTATAAAAAAGGAAAAAAGCCTTCCATAATTGGCTTATGGGCTGAATACTGCCAGGCTGCCCAGGCGAAGGCAGATCAACTAACATAATTTAATTTCAAAGAGAAGGACATATGTGTTTTAACCGGTAATCTCGGCATTTTGAGTGTACCGCAGAAGTATAATCAGGCAGTTTGCAAAAAACATGAAAGCAAGCATCATCATAAACGAGGTACTAGGTAATGTTCAACTTGTGCCACACCGGGACATAATAGAGTTATTTTATTTTTCCTACTTGTACGGGATTCCCTTCTACTAAGGGATAAGTCTGCTCCATTCATGTCGCGGAACATTACTGTCCCTGCGCGGCCGTCTGAGGCCAGCTCAGCGCATATCGCGACCCGTTTTCTTTTCCATTGCCGGACCCCGTAGACCTATTGGGAGCCCAGGGGCTCCATGGCTTTCTCCTGGACGTTAATCTTGGTCTTGGGGTACTCACTAAGGCGACAGTGCCGGCCAAGACAAGGATCAGGATTAGTTGCTTGTTTGATTAATTTCGGCCCCGGTCGCCGTTGAACAAAGTCAAACCCTTGCATGGAGCAGCTTCCGAGGAGGATAGACAGCTTTTCAGTGCCACATCTTACAATTGCCTCTTTCTGGAACAATACCGCACCACCCAACTTTTAGAGTTTGAGACAGGCACCCGTGATCGAATAACTCAGCTCACTGCTGCCAGGTTTCAAGTCTAGACATTATGAACCGGGAATAGAAGCTTATTTTACTGGTGTTATACATTTTGAGGTATTGGCAGTACAACGAAATAGCAGTTGCGTACTTCAGCAGGCAACATCTTACCCACACAATTATTTGACACATGTGTTTGCACGGAAATAGCTGTACACCTTTTTTCTGCACATTGACCGTTTATTGGATACTCAGGTTCATTTTAATCAAATATTTTTCTCTTTCTAACCAGCAGGCACAACGCTCGTCTAAGACAGCAGAGAAAACACCGCTGGAACGTTTGCGCGCATGCATCCATGATTGTCACGATAACTTATTTCATATTGTGGGTTCTTTGTTCCTTGGACTACGTACACGCCTTTATCCTCTGCCAACCGATCAGTTGGCCTTGGTTTTGCATCAGGGCTGTTGTGCAGCGTTCGAGCATTTGCCCGATCTGCGATTGAATTCACTAATTCGTATCCTTTCAGTGGTTTATCTCTCGTGAATTCTGTGCTTTAATCTCATACCTTTTGAGAGTATCGTATGTTTTACTTGCGCGAGCTGTGGTCAGCGAAACCAAATGGAGCTGTCATTCCCGAACGGTCAGCTTATCTTGTCGTCCTTTTGCTCAAAAAGCATTCTTTTTTGAATGAACAGATGAGACCTTGCTCTTTGTCAATGAAGGCTCTAAAATACAGTCTCTCCTGCGGATTTCTTAGAAGGAACCCTAATTTATCGCCACCCTAGGGATATCCCCACCAAAGTGACTAGTGGCGAAGTAGTTTGTCCGGTCGTAATCCCAGTGGACTAGCCACTGGCTAAGGGGTTCATTCTTAGTAAATTTTGGCTCTGAAGCCTTCTGGACTCGACCGTTATCGGATGACCTACGCGAGACAGTTCATTTGGAGCCCTAGGCTTTTTCAGTTCATCCGCGTAACTTATCATTTAATGGAGTACGAAAATACTGAATCAAAGTCATTTATAATCTGCTCTGCTAAACCGTGTCCCTCAAACTCACACGTGAAACTTGGAAAGAGATGCCTCAGGTTTTGACCTGGAATCATTTCAGTAAATGCTTCCAGTTACGTTTAACTGTTATCTATCCACCAACTTCCCGCTTCGCGTATCTCCTTCAGACATAATAGATCAATAAACGTGCGGATATGCGTCCCCATCTAGCTTAGTTTAATCTGCTTGGTTCGACCACGGTTCTCTGCAAGTGACTCATCATGTTCTCTTCCTGTTCACTGCTTTATCGTGCTGTCCCGATCACGTTTACGCTCAAAAGAATCATTCATTTTATTTTGTAATGTTGGGTTCTAAGAACCCAAAACCCGAGCCCTGAAACGAAGTATTGAATGCATAATACTCCAATCGGATAGATGTCGTATAACATAGTTGTCTCTGTAATTTTTCAACGGAAACAAAAATTCGAATTACCAGCAGCATTAATTTTGTCCTACATCAAGTCTTGTCGGGTGAATCTTCCTGAAACATCGTGCCATTGTAGTCGTCCACAATCACCAAAGTTTGGATCGAATGTTACTGTTGTGTGGGGTTTATTCGATCGTAGAGATTAGCATCCCCATTTTCCCTCATATAGTTCGCCATTTTAAGTCTCACTATCTCTTTTTCCAGTTTTCACAACAGGTGTTCATAACTAGGAAGATTGAACTTCAGTTACACTAAACGTGGTCAGTTTAAGTCGATACACGAGCCCCACTGTTTACGATACTCTGCCGTACCACTGTATCTCTGACCATGGATGACACTGATCTCGAGGTTCCCATACAGGAGGCCTAACTCAACCTATGTGATCAAATTTTCGGTCGGGGTTTTCATACTTTCATGCCAAATCTTGTTCTGATCATTCTATACTTTCTCCTACGCGCGGTCTATCATCAAACACATCACACATATCTCAACCACTGCAATCCACAGAGCTCAAACACATTACTCTAAGGTGTGTCTACGACTACCTAAAACTCTGCTCTTAACCGCGGCATTAGTTGTTCGGCTGCATCACAGAACTTGTGCAATGCGGACTTGATAGCAGTGTTCGGACATAGTATGATATTTATTTACCATTTTCCTGTAACGGCCAAGTCTCTGCACCAAACAACATTCACCAGCCGAACATTTGCAGCATACACCGGATGCTTAACGGATCACTGAAAGTCGCGACAGCATCGAAGATGTCTCAGGCTAACAGAAACTCACCGGACTTTCTGAATGCATGGCCACATATTACCTGTGATGTGTTCCGCAGGTGAGATTTGGCCTTCTAGATAACAAGAAGCGTCTACTTTCCTATTGCTTCCCGATTCGGGAAGAGGTTGGGAGCGGAACTAGCCCAGTCCTGTACCAACATTTTCTACTTTGGCGACGCAAACGCTTGCTGAACATAGTCACACGATTGCCGGAACCACACAGAAAAGCTTTCGTTTTGCCTGAATCTTCACTTAACAGTCCTCAATTCAGCAGAAATATTTATCTGTTGGTGAATTGTGCTAAACCAAATCAATCTTTTTCATTATTTAAATGTTCGATGCCAGGCACCCTCGCGTTTTTCTCATTTCTTAACGAGTGAACTCGCGTATCAGGAACCGTGATTCGACCTTTTATCCGGAACTGTCCAAAGGAGTATCTTGAGACAGCTTTGGTACCCTTATTACCCCCGATTGTGGAAGCGTTTGTTCAGGTAAGCTTTTTCATCCGGTTCTCGATGGATTCTACTCTGTTCCATTAAATATTCATGGTCGTGCTCAAGATTACGGATCAGAATCATGTTTGTTTGTTTGTTTGTTCGGTCTGGACCTCCTTTTTCCTCTCCTTATCCATAATAGAGATTGGCGTTGTTCATCTGATAGATAAAATTTGCCGGTGTTGGTTTTCTTCATTGTTAACCCAATCATGGTTAGAGACTTGGAATCGCAACCCAGTTTTGACATCATTGTGAGCGCTTGCTGACAAATACTTGTTTTTCATTTGAAGCGCTTATCTTTGTTTCCACACCTCATGCTCTGGTTTGGACCAAGGTGAGGATCCTGCCAATAGCGCTCATCTGTGGGAATCAGTGTACATGATAGTTTTGAGATAAATCTCAATTTTATGTAAAATTTCCAGAATCAACTCTCCCTCTTATTGACTATATTGTTTTTTGAAAATTCCAACTTTTGTCCCTCATTGCTCATTTGATGCTTTTTGTACCGTTCTGTCGAACTACACAACTGAATTCACCCTTTACCCCATCCATTTGTTTTTCCCCTGTCTAGCGTATTGACACTCGCTGGTCTCAGTTATCTGCAATCAGGTGGGTATTACGCTGTTGACAGGGTTCAGTTCCTTGCTGTAGATGTGTTTTTTGATTTGTTTGCCCGTGTTGATGTTTGTTGATTTTCCAGAACATCTTCTATAGAATTTCATTCGAAACACCGAAAATAAGTTTTTGTCAATTGAATTTCTTCATTTCGTTCAACTGACCACAATTCTCTCATCCAGTTTCAGTTTTCACGCCTAATAACCATGCAACTTTATGCGGTGGTTCGTGTCTTTGTGAGCAGTGTAAAAAAAGATAAAATAGAGAATTCCGAGAGATCAAGGTTGGAAAAAGACTGATAAAATGCACAAGCGCTACGGTTTGCGACATTCAGCCATATCACTCACTGCCATTTACCATCGGTTATGCTGATCCCCGAGTTCCCCATTCAGGAAGCCTAACACGACCTTTATGACGTCTTCTAGTTAGGATCTCAGTTGAACCGCCTTTGACTTTTTTCCACCCACTACCTGCCTCTACATAGATTGCACGCCGTGGCAATCCATTTAGTGAATTATGTAACACATGCTAACCAACGTAATTTATGGTGGTCGACCAGTTATATCACTGGGCCACCGCTATTACCTCAAATTAAGCGCCTACCCTTAACCAGATTTTCCGGTTTCCCCAACAAACTTGTACAATGCGGCGTAAACGGTGGTGTTCAAACATTGACAATGTGTATTTATCCGGTTCCGGTAATGGCCTAGTCTCTGCACCGTAAAGCAGCATACGCTCGACTCTTCACAGTCGAATTTCTCGACGGCGCCACATATGTCTTGATAAATGCTATTCGAGCCTTCTGTATGCGCGCCGAAACTGATGCGCTCGCCAGGTAAGATGTAGCCGTCAAAATAGCATAATTTGTCGACGCCCTCTATTACTTCCGCAGTTATAGTGAGGTTGGAGGTAGGGTCAATCCAGTCCTGTAGCGACGTTTTACACTTTGAAGGTTCTAAACGCATGCGGAACATGGCTAGATTAGCGCGCAAACCATTCGGAAATGTGTGCGATTTGCGTTACTCTTCACTTGTCAGTACAATATCGTCTGCAAATGCCACTGCAACGAGAGAGGTTTGAGGTCTTGAAAAGAAAATACAGTTAGTTGTCTTTATCCTTAAGACTGGAAAAATTTCTAAGGAACAGTACAACCAGTGTGGAAAGATGAAGACTGTCACAAGTTTAATATTTATATTTAGGGAAACGGCGAGCTGTTTAAAACTAACGATCCATCCAGATGGAGACAGTTCATCCGGGTCGGACACCTTGTACCTTTTGAGGTAACTCATTCCCCCGGTAATCTTTTCATGACTTCCTTGCTGAATATTAGCCTGTATACTATCGGATTCCTCAATTATCTCACGCATACTTTCTAATACTTACTAATAGCCATGGCCTTCCCCGGCTGTCCACGTTTTGCTATCCACCACTTCTCACGTTCATTCTTTGGACTCTTTACGAGCTGGCGTTTTAGGAATTTGCGTGCTATGTCCTATTTGGCATCTGGAGTCATGGTTTTACGGCTCTCCAGCAAGGTAGTCGATTTAGCGGAGATCCATGGTTTGCGCTTTGATCGTACGGTACAACCACCCGTCGTTTTGATCGACATTTGGATAACTTCCTCGAATAACTTCCACTGTTCACAGAGTCCCTCGGTGGGTGGTCGAAGTGAGAGGTGGTGAGAGAGCTCAACTTTTAAGACATTTGCAGCTGTCGCTTGCACTGGGTCATGGGCCTCCATTCTGGTGGTTTTGTCTCAGTTAATATCTAGGCCCGGATCCCCGCCAGCGGTAGCTGATGGTAATGTACTTGATTTGAGTTCATCGCTGTAAAGAGTCTGGGGTTTTCTATAAATTTGGTTTCGTTTTTTGTACCAAAATTTGGGGGTTTGTGCGGAGTTCGACTAGTCCATCTACATTGTTCACCCTTTTGGTTGGGACTCCACGTGGAACGCCAAGAAGCCTTTCTGGTTTGTCCAGGGGTCTCACTTGAGCATTGAAGTCATTAGTGACTGCCATGATAACCTTTGAACAAGCACTTTAGAGTAGTTGAGAAAGGCCTTTGTTGAATTCATCCTTCATTTCGGATGTACTGCGATCAGATAGTGTTTATAGAAATACGACCCATTAGCTCCGACGTTTCGTTCTGTAGCTGTTGGCTGGTACTGAATTGTCCATACGTGAAGCGAAAGGTTGACCACTAATTGGAATCCAGTCAAAAAGTGGGCACTCAACCTTGGTACTTAGCGCAATCCCGACACCATTAGCAATCCAACCTCCGGATGCCTAATCGCCTGACACACCCGGAGTAAGCGTGAAGATGAGGTTTTTTATCTGAAGAACTCAGTGAGGAATTAAGTAGGGTGTAGTATGCGTTTTCCAGACACAACACACGTCTTCCATTGCCAGGTGACGCTGGGGATGTTTCCTTTACCTAACTTCCGTGAAATGTCATGGATATCCACTCAACTTGTCTAGACAACCATGCTACGGTATTCCCGGGATGCTACGCGCCCTGTGCTCTTGCAGCGGCTTGGTTGTCAAATGTGCACACTGGAAACCTTAAACTACACAACACTTCTTACATTGTATGCTGGAACGTAAGAACACTTAGATTCCAGGAATCAGACGCTAACGAGTTTGAGTTTGTACGACCATTAACCATGCACTTTGGTAGGCCGGTTTTGGTTGCTGTCTTTGGGCTGCCGATTTAGATGAGGTAGTATGAGAGAGACAGGATTGTTGAGAGTTGTGTCGAAGAGAAAACGGACAGTTTCAATGGACTAAGTTTGCAAAGAAATTGAGAAGATGCACGAACGCCTTTGTTTATGATACTCAGCCATATTACTCGGTGTCTATAAACAACGATTACGGTTATCCCAAGGTCCCTAGGCACGAGCCTAACGGAACCTATGTGACCCAGTGTCCTGGTTATGGTTTTCATACCCTCGTATCAGGTCTTAGTTTGACTGCCTTTGGATTTATTCCACCCACTACTTACCTCGGCAAACATCACATGCCGTGGTGACATGAGCGACACATGTCCGAACCAATTAATCTATGGAGGTCGACCACTGGCTACAGTGGCCGAACGCTATTACCTAAAACTACTCGCCTAACTGCAGCATTGCTCGTCCGGTTACCCCACCAGACTCGTGCAATGTAACATAGACAGCGGTGTTCGAACACACGGAGTCTATTTCTATCCTGTTTTTTTAATGGCCAAATTTCTACGCCGTATAGCAGAACTGGCCGAAATGCCGCAGTATATACTCGACCCTTCGCGGACAGCCGGATGTCGCGGCGGCGTCACAGATGTCTCAACCGAGCCTTCTTTATGGTAGCTGACATTTCATCCAACGGGTGAGATGTAGCTTCCCAAATAATAAAACTTATCCTCTGGCTCTGTTACTTCCCCAGTTAGGTCGAGGCCGGGTGCTGGTGCGCTGAGTGACTGTCAGCTGGATATAATACGCCTTTCTAAAGTCAGATTAACGGGCTCCAGCATCAAAAGTTTCAAAATC
>UZAN01044542.1:21306-33325 GCA_900618425.1 Echinostoma caproni | reverse complement strand
AAACGGAAACACTACCCGCCAATGAAACTCCAATAGACACAAACTAAAAATGCTTCATATTGCATTGGTTGTCGTGCGGGATGTTCATGATCATGCTGCCCATTGCATTCAGCGGGCTAGATAGTGATAACCAGGCTACTGCTCAGACATCCCAACATTTGTTTAACTCTGTCTTTTATACCCAACCATTGGAAGCTTACCCAGGTGGTCATAGTGCTCTGTCCTACCGTTCCAGCGAACACATAACGAAGACCGACTTATACAGTTCTGCGCAGAGCACCATCTGCTCCTGTCCANACTCTCGATGGACAGGAAAGTGGTGCTCCAATTCAATTGGTGCGCTAACTCAAATTGACCACAGTAGTTATCTGCCGTTGGCGTGCGTCAACACGAAAGTACAGGTCCCAGTGGAGCAGATACGTTGAATCTGATCAGACATTAGTTTTGATGGAGTTCACTTTCTGACTCACTAGTCGTAGAATAACCCACTAAGGTCGGTTGGAAGATCATCGCTTTTCTGACCCAGCCGTTCGTGCCCGCTTTGAATCATGATTGCAAAGTTAGTTAGTATAGTCAGCTCGTATTACACCCAAATCAAAGCCCTTATCCGTGCCTACGGCGAAGAGTCTCAGCCCTTCGATCTGATGTAAAATGCCCGCTATAGCCAGTGTTGTTCAACTTCACTGTTGATTGGAATATGCGTTGGGTAATGGAGGGTTACCAAGGCGTCCAAGTTTCCGCGGACTGCTGACTTAGTGACCTCGAATACGCCAATAACGTGGCAGTGCTTGGACAGCGTTGCAAACAGCTCTCAACCGTATCAAAAGGTTTGTATCTAAGATCGGACTTGCAATTAATCCTAATTAATCCTGTTCCACCTGATGCAGCGGAACATACTCTGCAACTGGGTGATCGGACAATAAAAACTGTATCGGAGATCAGGTAGCTTGGGTCCACCATCCTTCTCAATGAACTTTCCAAAGACGATATAAATCGGCGCATCGACATGGCCCGAACGGCGTTTCTGCAGCTCCGAACCACCCTATGGCGCCGGAACGAAAACAGTTTAAAAACCATGCTCAGGGTGTTTGCCACAGTAGTCCGACCAGTCCTACGATACTGCTATGAAATCTGGCCGCTGAGAGCTTGGGACTGCACACGATTGGAGGTCTTCGGTCACTGGTGTCTTAGATTCATTCTGAAAGTAAACTGGCGGGACAGAGTCTCAAACTCGGCCCTCAGGAATCGCTGCCACGGTGACCGTCTTTCAACGCCGCCTAATACAATGGTTGGGCCATGTTCTCCGCACACTTGACGACACGTTTACAAGTATTGTCTTTGCACTGTCACCCTGTCCTGGCTGGCGCCGCCGACAAGGGGAGAGGGTAAATAAAACCCTGGCTGGACACTGTATTCGAAGACGTCGACCAATTTGGCCTTCGGATGGTGTAGGGCACTCGCCGATAGAAAACCAACTGGATCGACATTTGCAAAGTTCTTGCACTCAAGCATGAGCGGCGGCAATCAGTTCAGTTCTTACAACCACTAACCATGTACTTTCGTGCTCCGGTTTTCGTTGCCCATTTGGATAAAACAGCAGAATGATGATTAGAACGTTGAATGCAGATTCAAGCAGAAAATAACGCATTTACATAGTCTGAAGTTACAGGAATGATGAATAGATGTATGAACACCACAGTTTGCGACACCCAGCCATATCGCTCAGTGCTTCTAATCATCAGTGACCATCATCTCGGGTTCCCTAGCTAGAGAGCCTAAGGGGACCTATGTGAGCCAGTCTCCTGGTCAGGATTTTCATACCTTCATGCCAGGTCTTAGTTTGACCGCCCTTGATCTTTTCCCAACCGCTATCTGCCTCAGCAAACATTGCTAGCCGT
This sequence comes from Echinostoma caproni, assembly GCA_900618425.1. NCBI lineage: Eukaryota > Metazoa > Platyhelminthes > Trematoda > Plagiorchiida > Echinostomatidae > Echinostoma > Echinostoma caproni. Next base: position 31,427 of record UZAN01044542.1, on the reverse strand, counting down.
GGCAACCTATCTGGTGACCTGCGCAGCACGTCCCAACTAGCGTAATCTATGGAGATCGACTACCTGCTTCAGTGGACGACCTCGGTTACCTAAAATTCGACGCCTAGCCTCAGCAGTGCTCGTCCGGTTTCCCCTCTAGACTCGTGCAATGTGATGTAGACAGCGGTGTTCGAACACCGACAATCTATTTTTATCCTGTTCCCGTAATGGCCAAGTCTGTGCACCATAAACCAATACTGGCCGAACTGCTGCAGCGTATACTTGACCCTTCACAGACAGTCGGATGTCGCGACGGCGCCACAGATGTCTCATGTTTGCAAATGCCAATTGTGCGTTTTGTATGAGCGCCGACACTTCATCTGTGATGCGTCCGCCAGGTGAGATATAACTGCCCAGATAGCAAAATTTGTATACTTCCTCGGTCTGGGTGAAGTTGCGTACTGGACCAACCCAATCTTGGAGCAACATTTTACACTTAATCAGAGACATTCGTGAAGCAGACTTATCCTCTCTAAGGAGCCAGCCGTAGTAAATTAAAGTAAAGTAAGTAGGAACTGGAGCAAGAGCTAAACTCCATGTAGCATGGTAGTGTCACTGAACAGTGGAATCAGGTTAGGCGAGTAATCCGCTCCGCGGCGAGGTTTGCTTGTGTATCTGTTTCGATACCCGCCAGGGGCATTGGATATCTGATGGGTCAGTAGTACTGATGGAGAAAAAGCGCCAAATCCCAACCGCCCGGGATCAGAGCAGGGGTGGGTGGCGCCTGCAACGTCAGCGCACGAAGAGACTCAAGAAAAACAGTAAACGATGGCGGGTAATAACAATTAGTGACATGAAAGTAGCAGCTGCGTCAGGAAATAGTCAAAGAATGTTCCTACTGATACGCAACACGGGAGGTCGGCGAACCACAGTTAGTGAAACAACCTGCGATAAAAGTTTACATTAGGTAGTTCACATTAGTTAACAATGACTTGACCGATGGACGGAATACTTCAACGAACAGTTCAGTTGGCCAGGCGCTAACCAGATTATCTTATCTGTTGTAGTTGAGGCTCTGTGAGCAGCGTCATGTGAACCTCCTACTGAAGCAGCAGTACCATCTTGCATCCAACCCTGAAGAAAAGAAAACCGGATGGGCTTCCTCCCAATCTTTTCAAGTTAGGGGCGATGAACTCGTAGATTCCGTTATTGATTTAATGCGTGACATCTGGTCACAAGAGCGCATTCCATTATCTTGGAGCGAACCGCTGGTTGTTCCAATTTTTAAGAAGGGATCTCAAAAGGACTGCGCAAACCACTGTGGAATAAGTTTGGTCCCGATCGTCACAAAGTTTTCAGCTTCAGCGTCTGACACCCCTCCAGGAGACAAATATCCCGCCTACCCCACCCTGCAGTGATTACGCTCCTTACTCCTATGTCCATCCGGTTCGAATTAGTGACCTTTGACCTTCGTATTGATTGGTTTCTCTTCCCCGTGTTTTGTTCACTTGTCCCCAAACCTGTCGCTCTTTTAACCAAACGTGATCTGAATGTATGTACATAGCTACTACGAAATAGTTGAATTCAACGCATCCTGTGTTCATGAATTTTAAAATTCCGTTTTTATCGGTTTAGCCTTATTCAATACTTAGGAAGGAAACTACTATATATGTTATAAATGCATACAATAATTTATAATGATATGCCTAACTTAACTGTGTGCGGCTCTCGTGATAAATATGACCATTTGACCCTCAGAAAACCCTCAGCGTGGGCTGAAAAAAAAAACGGATAAACCTGTTCTATTTATTATTTGCACCCCAACGATAGCAAAGTTTTATTGACAATAGTTTTGTGATCCGAAGGAGTGCACGAAACAAAACCACCTCGCAAAGAGGGTTTTTGCCGCTGTGGTTGACTAACAACTTCTGCCTATTTTGTGCTGAATTTCTAGTTCATAATTCATGAAGACCCAAGGGACCAGTGGTATTTCAACCAATCCCCTTTTGATACAATCTGGACAACCAATACAACAAGCCAATGCCATATCGGCCATGCAACCAGCTGGGACTGCTATTCCACACCACAACGTTCAGGTTTGGACTTCATCCCCTTCAGGACCCATTGGAGTTCCGGGTCTCGTTCCTCCTAGGGGCAACGCTAATCTGGTAACTCTTCCGCCAGGTCAAACGGTCCTTATGACGAACCTTGTCACTACAACCAACAATCCCACAATGTCGATACCAGTCTCTTCACCAATGACAAGGCCTCAGGTGCATGGATCACAGATGGTGCACACAGGTGGCACGGTTGTTCTTACTAGTACGGCTTCTACAATTGGAGATTCTATATCGTCGCAGTTGCCCACTTCCACCGTCATTCAGGGCCCCAATGGTCCGATCTCCGTGGCCCTCCCGGGAGGCCTCCTTCCAAACGCTTCTGTGGGTTCCTTAACGGCAGCACCGACTGCATTCGTATCGACCAATCCCGGGGCACTGAATCCCGATTCGACCACACAAATACCACAGTATATTGATACATCAAGGACGGGACACTCCCAGTTTTCCACAAATTCGGGTTTTCCAAACATGGTTCCAAGTGGACCTCTAGTGTTAGATCCAAATGCTGTAGGTCTTTCCGGCACGAATGCACAACCAAAAGTTGTGGGAATGACCACAGTTCGGTCCCAGACGTTTGTTCCACCCGTCTCACAACAACAAGTAACACGTCCATTTTTCCCCGCCACCGCTCCTCCAGAGAATAATGACTCAACACTCACATTTGCTTCGACGGACTCCTCCCAGTCTGATACTAACCAGACTTCCTCAATAATAACAGTCTCTTCCACCGAAGGATCTAATTTGACGCCAAATTCTCCCGTTACGACTTCGGCCGTTTCAACTGTCGTTTCCACAGTCAATTCTAATTCGCCAGCCATTTCTTCGCTAAGTTCTGCCCCAATCCATACAATCCGATCTTCGCCCGTTCCTCCTCCAGTAAGTAGTCCTTCAAATCCTGCTATTTCGAACCGTGACGCATCCCCTAGTTCATTAAACACTAGAGAATCTTCATCGGAACATCAACTAGCTGTTTTCACACCAGCATCTCTGGGGCAACTTATGGCCGATCTTGATCATCAACTACAGTTGGATCCCGATGCTCAAGAGGTAAGACCTGTTCATTCATTATTGAGAAGCAGTATGGTAAAATTTTATCGATTGATTTTCTTCATATACCTGACTAAAGAACGACAAAAAGAGGCTAGGAAGACTCGCTTTTACGTTATGGGAACCGAGAACCCAGGCACTAGGACTTGAATGTTAATTTACACGAAAATGACTTAGCATGGGCGTAATTCTAATCAGTGTGACAGTAAAGTAGTCTACCTAATATCGAAATTGGGTAATTGTGACATGATTCGAACGTCGAACCTTTTAAACTGACAACCAAGTGAGTTTGAAATTCACCTCATTCCCCCTCGAATCCCACGCGGAGAATTAGTATCTGATTTAGTTTTTCCAACAATTCTAGGATATTTCATAAATGCCTCCTTTCAGTTCACTCCTCCTTCACTTTAGTCTGAAACCCTGCGTTTTAATACAGCCACCTTCATATCAGTGCCCCTGGCATATTTTCCCAAAGTTGTTTATGTGTATATTCAACATGACTGGATGAAACTTCGATTCCCTTCGTTCAATCAACAATTTCTCACTACATTACTCTCCTCAAATAACCATGTCCCTCCACTTATTGATTTTATCTTGAAGAGCAGTTAGAATACCATAAAGTATATATACCCTTTTGTGATATTTTGCTGTCTATGGTAGGAAATGACCGATACTGTACACAGCAAAATCGATCGCTATATAAAAATTATATTTCACCTCTGCAACCAGAAGCAGTTCTTTCGGGCTTTAGCTTCACCATGACTTCGGTTGAAGACCCAATAATACACTCCCGGGGGATGCATCGATGGCCTAGCTGAAATGAGTATCATGTACACAAACGTTGCCAAACACTACATAATTTGATGCGAGCAAAATCAGATCAAACAATGCAAATTACAATTATAACGGCCAGTTGATGAGTTTATAAAAACAGCTTGTTTCCCCTACTGGGCCTTGTTTTCAAAGTTGCTTTTCTATGAACGGTTTTACCCCGGATTCAGGATTTTCGCTGCAAAGTAAACCGTTACTTAATCAGCATTTCTTAAAAGCCTGCAAACGGCTTTTGTCTAGGTATTTCGGCCAAGCCTGTTAGTAAAGAAAGCAGCATTTCATTACTCTTCTGTCCCCACCAACAATATACACGGCACGCAACGACTACAGCAGCCATGCATATGAGTAAGGAACGTGTGGAGCGCAGTGGCGGCGTTAGCAACCCCTATTTCGGCCACCCGAAATGCCACATTGCTTGTCAAAGGCAACGCACCTTAATTCATGTTCCTCGGGGTTCCCTCCCCTGCAAAACCATCAAATGGCATAATATACAACACTCTTTGAAAGGCCGGTTTGATTTCCAGCTTTCTGCTAATTTTATCCTGCCTGACTCTGGAATCCAACCATTCACAGAAGGCCATATAGCAGGCCACGTTTTAATTTCATTTTCCACCGGTATGACGCGCTAAGTTCTGTTATCACTAACCATACTTAAGGCACCTATATCCAGTTGAACACCAATCGTCATCTAACTGTTTTCTCTGGAAGCGTCCCCTACTCACGTTTGTTATTCTGTTTATAACTCGAATTTGCTTTGGTGGTTGAGTGGTTAATGTCACCCAATTATCACTCCGGAGGACGTGGGTTTGAATCTCACCATCCACCGCTTTCCCACTCTCTGTGTTGTATGACAGTCCTCTGATTAGCCGCTTCCCTCCTCTTGAGAATCGTATCGCTTACTCAATAAAATGAAGTAAAAGAAAAAATATGTAATTTTCTCATCAACGTTGGAAGCAAGTAATATTTGCCACTTCCATCAGATCTCAATTGCTATCACCTCTTAAAACCAATCATGGCTTTTCAACTCTGCCAATATCCAAAGCAAAAAAAGTGGTATGGTGACTTTCAGTATGATTCTTGGTCTCACCAATGTAAACGACTTTCTGACGTTCGTTTCGTATACATAGTCAACATCATTCGGCNGTCAACATCATTCGGCAACCATAAAGAAATCCACATAGTGTCGTCGCACACGTCAAACGCTTTCCACATCATCTGGTTCGCAAATCCGCAGGCCATGAACATTCAGTTTTACCAATGAACTTGTGTCTGAGAAATCAAGCTCTTTTAAGGGCTCTACTGTTACTGTTCGTGTGGACGATATCATGTTTTGGTCATTCCGTGTGAGTGCTGCTGTCCCTAAAGATCTCATACTTTCTCTTTTTATTACATGACCCCATGGTCCCGAAAACCTACTGTTCAGTTATGGAGACCGGAGTTACAAACGGCACAGGGTCCCAACAGATTCATGCTACCTATTAGGACTAAGCTTATATTCACTTTGATGATCACTACGTTTACTTGCATGCATCAAATATTTTTCCCGTGGCACTTCTTGTATTCTACACACCACGTTTCCCGTTGAAGAACGTCATTACTGTTACAATTACAGGATGATTATGCATCCACATCTCTCACTCTTCTTGAATGGGTTCAAAAACCACCATTCGTCTTTCCAGTGACATTACTCTAACTTGCAATATCCCCTAATAATTGCATTTCTATCCTACCGCTACTGTCGGTTTTCCTCTCAGTGGAATGTTCCTGCCATCCCCGTACCATCTCTTCCCCCGTTAATCATGTAAGTAAATGATTATCATCTTTTAGCCTTGTCACATTGTCCAAATTCAGCACAAACTAATTGGAACAGTGTTCATATCAAAAGGTGGCTTTCCGGGGCACGTGTTTTGCATGGGAAGCATGGATTCAGGGTGGATTTAAGGCTTTGTTGCTGCTTGTTTAACGCATTTGGAAACTTAAACCATGTTTCTAACTCAAAACCCCATCGAAAGCGGGCTTGATAAGCGCTATTGCACGGCAGTTGTGTCACAATTTGATTTAAGACACTTTCACTGATAAAAGCTAGCAGGTTGCATCTGTGGGCTTTGGTATCCATGCTTTCCTTGATACATCGTGCTAACTATCACATTCTTCAAAACTGTTAACTTACTAAAAGTCCCATGTGATTGGGTTGGAAACTGACTGTGGATGGAAGGTACATTCGCCGTGATTCACACGCACTGACACTGGCTGTTCCCTTGCTAATGGATGCGTTGTCAAAACTAAATACAGGTCGAATGCTTGGCTTTTGTTTACTCTGGGGTTCAGATCATTTGACGAGAAAATCGTTGAATGGATGCTTGGTCATCCCTTCTTAGATAGGTTTCAAACTTCAATATCAAAGTCGCTGAAGACCGAGCGAAAATATTGTGACGTGTTTCGCTGTGTGTATTAGGTCATCTCTCCTTTGAAAGTATTCATTAATTCACCGTCCATCTTATTACTTGTTTATCTTGGTTACAAAAACAAAGTGCAATCATGAATTGTTGACAACTGACTTCCGCATTTTACGATCTTAGACGTTAAATTAGCTGAAAGCTTGTGAATTTGCAAAACCGAGTCAATTAATTTAGCAAAGTTCTGTCGGTAAGCTGAAAAGTTGTTTTATTATTTTAGTTGTGATCAAATCAAATGTTATTCCATAAAATTAGGTGCAGAATGAACGTAGTATTTTTTCACAATTAATGATCCAATTTTGTGATTCTATTACGATGCTGCCTGTATTGGTTTCAATACGAAAGATCAGTCAACAAGCATGTTCCTTTCCTTGTGGTTTTGAAGTAATGTCTCTTCGTTGAGGCAGTTGTATTAGCAACATGTTTCAGGCCCCTCACTCCCTTCGGGGGTAGAAATGCGTCAAATCATCAGTATCCAAACATCAACATTGTATTTCTTCTGTTCCCGTATTGCACCATCAAAACACGTTCCTCAGCAAACTCCATTCCGATCAGCGCACGGTTCCGATTTGTTTGTGCCGCGTTTGGCTTAGGTACGATGCATGAAGGCTAAAGGAAAATCGGAAAACATGGGAGCATTGGTGACAAGTAATTATTGTCATGTAGCGCACTTCTAATTTCCCTCTTCCAGGACCTTCAAAAACCATACAACATACCGCCTTTCTGTTCTCCCTTCAGCATACAATATCACAGACTTCGAATTCGAAGTTGTCAGATTGGCTTTGGCCTAAATGTACGCTTCAGTGTCCCGTTTACACTATCTTCGGTCTTATGGGATTCTCAAGCCACGGCATTGCATGTACACCAGTCCGAAAGGATTCAAACTCTGTTAAAATAGTTCTTACTGCGACGCGCGAACCATCAAGCTTTCTAAATTGATCCCGGTCGGTTTTCTCGAAAACGGTTTCATATAAAGAGACAACCAAAAGCAGCGGTTGTTTCCGACGTTCTGTTGCCTGAACGATTTCAAACTCTAATCGTGGCGGGAGAAATGAAGAGAAAATTACCGCATTAGTTACACTTGGATTTTTGCTGATTCGTCAAGAACAACTTCTTTCCTGTCGAACGCAACGACATCAAATCAAATTCGGGCTTTTAGATATCTCATAATTGAAGTTTAGGATAAATTATTCGCATCTGCTTTCTATCGTTCTGTTCACAAACTCCATATCTGATGGAGATTGGTTGGGATCGCTCAAAATCTTACAGATGATTATTCCACCAGCTATAGAGTGCATCTTCTGATAATCGGCGCACCATAGGGGATAAAATGTACTTTGCAGTATATTGGTTAATCACGCCTCATTATCTTGAAATTCTTATCCATCGAAAATGAAATAAGGTCAACCATACTAGTCGGTTTTGAGATCACTGCTCGACACTGAACTGCTTGACAGTACGCATCTAGATAGTGTGGTTTAATTACACAGTATTGAAGATATTCGATGACAGTGAATTATTGTACATGCACTACATTTTTACCCCGGGAATTAAGCCATAGACAAGGAATTCGTACAACTGAATTTAATGTGTATAAAGATCATCTCGTGCAAAAAGGTTTTGAACATCTTACATATTTTCCCCCTAATAACATTTTGATATAGATAATGAGAAATCAACGCAAACAAGCTCGTCCGCTACTGTATTTTTCTCGCATATTTGTGGACACGATTACAAAAGCTGCTTGCTAGACAATGAAAGTCGCCCTGGGCTTTCGGTGGAATTTCAGTATTTGCAACAAGGTATCCTTTAGAAAAAAGTACTCGCAAAACGATAGGTATTTGAAAGCAACATTACATTACAAACAATAACTTAATACTAACATGAAGGATTGTTCTTCCCATATGAAGAAAGCAGCGTTCGATTAACCGAAGTGCGGTAATGTCACTGATCTCTTATTCGCATAATGCAAGCAGACACCAATCAGAAACAGTACTTTATTTCGCACGTCATAAAGCACATATCCCTTTTGTTTCTTGTTTTCACTCAAGAAATTTGCACCTCTGCGCATCTCGTTTTTATTTCAGGTTTTGGTGAATCTTGCGAATGAATTCGTGACCTCTGTGGCGGAGAAGGCTCAAAAACTCGCAAACCATAGAAACTCGTCTGTCATTGATGCTAAGGATGTACATTATTGTTTGGGTGAGGAAGATGAAGTGGATTAGATTATTTTCTGCTTTCGAGTTTCTCTATTCCGTTTTCTTATCATTCACTTTGTCGATCAATGCGTGCTTTGCGGAGTTCACTCCTTCCCATTTCAGGATTCCCAAGCGCTCACGTGCGTGAAATGGCTATTTTGTGCCAGCCGGATTATCTCGCGGCGTCCGCTTGCCAGAACATTCTCTTAAGACACCTAGCGGAAGGCGACTGTTGCATCTGCACCTCGTCGCCATACGCGATGACAAACTGCTGCTTCATCCATTCCGCCCATTGCCATCAAACTTTTCGTCTAACCGTGCCAAGAGTTTCGATCTCCTCATCAATTACAAGTAAACCTTATATACCACCTAAAGCAGTACACGTTTACAGACCTCGATACGCAGTTCAGCATTTTGATAAATTGTCTACAGTTAAAAGCTGTGGTCACACACTATTGGGGACAATTCCTCAATCACGAGGATCAAATATTTTAGCATCCGATGGTCGATTACTCAAGCTGTCCATTACGCTTCCTCTGACTGTCGTTTACCTTTAACCTTGGTGGCGATGGTCAAGGCCACCATCTCAATGTGTCTGAACTTTACCACTGGACCCCATAGTCAAGAAGGCCTGTTCAGTGATGAAAACCGGTATCATAAACCCCGGAACTTGTAGTGGTAAATCACATAAAGCCCCGCTAGTTTAGACGTGGCATTGATTCGGACAATAGTAAAGCTGTGCACCGCCAAATTGAGCGGGGAGGGGGACAGTGGCCCGACTCGAACCTTGGACCATAGGACCCGAACCACGCCGGTGACGAGAAAAACTGCACCAACATCCGATGTCAAGCATATACCCATTCTTGATCGAAATAAACACTGTTCGGTTATTCACGGTTATCTATATACCGTTTGGGACATTAGGAGTTGGTGTCACTTTGTTTGGGAGAAAAATTTTCAGAACTTCTCCCGTGGTACCCTCCTTTCTGGAATTCTGAAGAGATTGCTTCAAAACATTCATGAATCGTTTGGCATGAACGTGAAGGTGCTCAACGTTTACGGAATGCGGAGAAAAATTATTACGGATTGGCCGCCAGGGTCACACACCGCCTCTGGTAGTATGCCCACGTTTTCACAAACACTGCTCAGAGGCACAGCGAATAGATGAATTTTCTCAATCCAAATTCAAATTAGGCCCGTTAACAAGGTAACACGTTCTTCGAATTGCATGTCACCGAAAGGAATGCCACAGTGGAGCTCAATTGTGATACATGGTAATCGGCTGGTACGTTTAGTGCCCTCCTGTTGATCGGATTTAATGGGGATATTCGATGAATGAGGCTTACTACACAAGTCTAGGGTAATTTAGGTATACGAGAACAGCACAGCGACGCAACAATCAGGTTGTGCCCCTTACATTTCGTTCTGCGGTCACTCAATCCGGACAGCCGACCTGACGGGTTCTTTGTGCTCCTTCGAAGCACCTTTCA
>UZAN01044542.1:7679-20939 GCA_900618425.1 Echinostoma caproni | reverse complement strand
AACCACTCTTTAGTTTACGACATTAGTGTGAATTCGCATCGTGCCGTTTAACAACGATGTGCATGACGGGGAGGGTATCGATAAGTTGACTCGTATCCCTTCACGCTTCAGCAGACCTTTTTTATTAACTGTTATTTCATTCCAGTATTTTGCATGCTTGCTTTTTACGATTCTGTCAGCTACCATCGATCTTGGCGCTTACTATTTACGTCTTGGCATTTGAATCCTAAGCGAAACTTGAAGTATATACTAATAGATGTCGGCTAGGCTTTTTCCAACGTTAACGTATCCATGATATTCACTTGTTTCGTCTGAAACCGCTTCAACACGGTTATTCCCTTCCTACTAACAACTAGAACGCGATTGGAATATCAAGATTCCCGGCTACGTTTCAAATGACGCATCCCCTAAGCGAGCGGCGGTGACCGAGGCGCACAAACAACGAATGGCCCTCATCAAGAAACAAATTAGGAAAATGTGAAGCATTACTTCTGGTTGCCCTTTGTACAGCCCTATCACCTACCTATTTTCTTTGCAAAATTACAGCTTCCTATCGAGTTTCTCCTTTTCCAGGCTTGTAAACAGATTTATTGTTGAGGACAAATTGTTCACATTTCGATCTTTGACCACTGACAGTCGTCATCGTCGTACAGCGAGAGACAGAAAATGAACTTCGGTGTCCAGCTCACAATGTACGCAGTCAGGGATGAAGTAGAAAATGGATAGGGGGTGGTGCCTAATCAGAGGGGCAAAGAAAGTGAACCTTTAAGATCCGCCCACTGAATGCACAACCTAACTTCGCATACATTCTTTTGTTAGCATTCTGACTTGATAAGAAGCGTAAACAACAGCAACGCTAATGCTTTCGCTTCGGAGCAATGTTGTTCAGTGTCTCCAACCAACTAGTTATGTGTATATTCATTCATTGACAACAGTGCTGGAATTCATTGCCGCATCTAATGCAGATTTGTGTAGTGCGCTAGTTATGGGTTGGCAAGTATACATTTTTGTAATATTTTCACATACGCCTGAGTTAGGATAGTGTGGAAAACAAATCACGGTACAACAGTCTTTAGGAAAAGATCCATGATTTGCTAGAGGCTACCGGTAGGGTGCATAGGGCAAAGCGTTCAGCTAGCTAAAGGCTGTCTCGCAAGACAGCGGACGGTGTGCGAAAACCGCAATCCATTGGCGGTAGATGTCCAGGTCATCGGATCATACGCCCATTGGACGGGGTCAGATGTCCAATCGAGACGGTGACCACTATCACGATCAGGAAGATGTACTTCCGCTTAGTTGGTTACCAATCCGGGTTCCTAACCAAATCCCCTGGTAGAACGGCCATTGGTTCACGGACCCGGTTGGTGGGAAAACACATCAGGCACGAGAATGGAGTGAGTAGGGCTTCCTCAGCAGAAGCTATTTGAGACGCTTGGTCGCACGGGAACATTTCGCAAGGTGCAATGGGGGAGTGGCCAGCGGTAACCCGAGGCACCCACCCCGATCATACTGAAGCAAATAAATAGGTCCCATCAATAAGCAACCTCAAGATTAGGAGTATGGACTCCGTATATCAAACTATAGGAACACCTTGGTAGCTCCATTCAGTTCTTTCAATAATGATGATGGATGCATATTTACAAAATGGCGGTAAAGCTGTACGTTCCAACACAATGGCTTTTCTGGTTATTTCCTGAGATGATTATGTGTGACTCAGATGATTTCAAAATGTCTGCATTCTTCAGCAGTAAAACGCAGTGCATCAAAGAAAAGCATTAGGCAGCAAGGGATCCATAAAGCGTTTATCACGTTGCCGAAATTTGGCTGTCTTAAATTAGTCTCCTCGGACTATTGTTCACCTGAAGTAATGCGATCCTAACTACACTGTGTATGTTGATCGGGGAATTTCACATATTTGTGAGTGGGCAACTGGCCGTGAATCGTATAAAATCCGTAAATTGGTATCCGATCTCCGTCAGAGTGTTCAGTTTTTACAACCATTAACCATGCGCTCTCGTGCGCCGGTTTTGGTTGCCCATTTGGATAAAAGAGCGTCAGAATGTACATCATGCGTGTAGAGTTGAAGCATTTTAACTCCCCGAAAGTGTAAAATATCGGTTTACAAGTGGAAACAATTTTTTTTTCTGACGAATACAAAATCAACAAAGGGGTAAATATAACTCAGCATTATTGTGATTCGGATAGTTCTTTGCGTAATTCCAGTAATTGGCGTCCCAATCGGTCGGCTTGCTTTATTCGCATTGACATCTAGGACAAAAACAGTGGATAATTCTAAAAGTGCAGTGAAAAACTGAGATATCAACTTCGAAGATGGCACTACGAACGGTGGAATAACAAATTTTTGTTGATGGCTGGAGCTCGGCACCTCTGCTTGCGACTAATCTATGGTAATTGTCCGCTACATTTCATGAAAGTGTTAATCAACAAGTGGATAATTGTGAACGAGATTACTCGTGGTGACACCTATGCGAGGAGATTACGATCATTAGGACTATATTCTGCTCAGGACCGCCAGATTCGGGGAGACTTGATTTTGACGTATCAAGTACTGCAGAACCTAAACCATCCATGTCAGCAGCTGCTCATGTTATCAGACAATGTTCACCTAAGGGGACACTGTTTCAAGCTAATGGTTTCAAAGTGTCGACTGGAATGCCGGCGCCAATCTTTTGCAGTCAGAGTATGCAGTACTTGAAACACTCTTCCATCTCACGTCGTTTGTGCACCAACTATTGAATCTTACAAGCGGAGACTCGACGATACCTTGGTACACCTCACATTCCTACACCACTAAAAACAAACGCGAATTCATTGAAGCCCACGTTCTCTATAATCTCCCACCTGGAACTGTGTGATTTTTTTCGTCGTGAAACGATTCAATTGTGGAGACAAGAGAAGCATGAGCTTGTAAGTAATTCCCATGAAAAAAACTTTGACTTAGTACAAAGAGGAAGCGATACGTTCTTAACCAATTCGTAATTCATAAGAGTATCGTGGGAAACTCACTTCCTTAATTCCTTCTTGCTCCAATTTCAGTTGATCTTCGTAAACATCACATTGCTGTTGCAGTTGCTTGATGCGCTGTTGAACTTTCCGAGCGTCCGAATTGAAAGCTTCTATCTCTTCCATTGTGGACTTCTCGTTTGCTTGGATGGCCTGTTATCAAACAGTAGATTCCAGAAAAGAACCGAGGTCGGTATTAATTTTCAACCAATTGCTATAAATGCAGCACTTACAGGTTTAAGCCAGAACATATGAGTGACTAAAAAAACCGGAGGCCTCTAACGCACTGAATTGAAATCATTTTCGGGTAACGCAATATTAGAACAGGATAATGGCATTTGTGATGTGAACTAGAAAACCTGAAAAGAATGAAGGTTTCTAAAGAAACAAAGTGACTCAAATACTCTGTTCACACGAATGGATAAATGTGCAAAGTTTGAAATACTGACCTTCTTCTTGTTAGCTAACAGTAACTGACAGCGCATCAATTCACTTTGCAAGTCCATCAATGCATGTGTTAACTCATTCTTCTCTGATTGTACTTCTTCGAACTTCCGTTTGATCTGTTCCAGCTCATTCAATTTTTCCTAAATAAGAGAGAAGAGCACGTCTTGAGTTCAGTAGGATAAATCGATTTATAAGGTTACCGTATAAGTGAACAAAATGGTTATGACAAACGTTGTCAAGGGATTATTCGATCGATATTCGTGTACTGAGAATAGCTCAAGCATGAACGCATTGTCAGCTGAAAGCCGTTGTACCAATCCAGCGGATTGATTGCGGCAAAATACATAGTTACTCAAGATGATTACTTCACAAAACAGAGTTGGCAAACCGGTTCTGTCTCACACACGATACCTACAGTTGCGGTGACGCATACACATGCAGAACAAACCGTCAGCTCTCATGTTTGACCGAACATCTTCAAAAGAAGTTGGTGAAATCGATGACGCAACCGATCACTGATAGTCAAGTGATTGCAATAGATTCGGGGTCATGTGACGCAAAACATCTCATGACAAGAAGATAGGTAGTTCACGCCAATCAGTCTTTAAAACCACTATTACACAATCGCAATGCTAAGCTTTTGGCAATTAGTTGGGCACTGTTTATTCCATTACATCACTCGACCTTATGCGCACAAAAGTTTGATACAATCAATCCACTTCCGCGGGGTTGACCCTCCGCTTCTATATTTAGTGTGTTCCCGGTGAATGATGCGCAATCCACTGCCCGAGGACAAGAGTGTTATTTAAATTTGTTGAACTGCGATGACACACCTATGAGGGATGCTAGAACATGAACACTTTTCTGAATGGCAGAAGCCTAACAGAGACATTGTACTTTACACAACTAACATAAACATCAGTTAGCCGGTTCTCGTGGTACCAAAGTTCCTGGGGCAGACGATTGCTATCATTTTTAACACAGAGGGCTAGGAGGCTCGAGTCAGTGAAGATCCAGGCAAGTTGCAAGCTTTTCTGGATAGCTCGAGTGCCATGTTCGGTATGTGTTTGACACCTTCAGTATAAAATGTTACTACAAGACTGGGTTGGTCCAGCACCCAGCCTCACTCTAGCTGGCGAAGCAATAGAGCAAGTGGATAAGTTTTGTTATTTGGGCGCATCACGGATGAAGTGCCAGCGCGCATAAGAGGTTCCGGAAAATCAATGCTTGCGAAAGGTGAGGAGTGAGTGGGCTAGCAACCTAGATGCAAGTGGATCTGTGTTTGGGAATGTATTCAGGATAACTCTGCTATCGAATCGGATTCAGTTCAAGAGGCTTCGCTGGGTGGGACACGTGTTTCGCACGCTCATTTGTCATTGACTGCACCGTGCGCCATTCCTGCAGCCTCTCCGGGCTATGTGGAAGTCAACAGATGAAGTGGAGACGATACATAAAGAAATGCACAGAGCTATTAGCATAATAGGTGTCTCGCCTACCAGGTCGGGGTCCGGAACACTAACTGGTTGGTTGGAGTCATTGAAGGATATGGCAGCAGACCAACGGCAGTGGCGCTCTTGTTTCCACTTCTTTCAATGTCAGAATGCTTGAGACGTTATGTATGCGAAGTTGCGTATCTGTGTCGACCAAAAAGGTTCAAGTTTTTCCTCCCCCCTCAAAATAGGCCACACCTATCCATGTTACACACTCATTTAGTTTAGCCACGATTGGTGAAGTTTCTTTCACTGTGCTTCGCTGAATGATTATATTGAAGCCACTTTATACCCCATTGCCCCCCCCCCCCCAGTCAGAGAGGACCACCTTTGTTATGATTCCATCCCCGATGGGTAACAAGATGGTATACAAAAACTAACGAGGCATCATCTTATCAGACGTAGTTGTAAAAGCTTTCGACTAGCTCATGCTGAATAGCTTTGCTGCGGCTAAGTAACCATGCACTTGGTCCAACCAAGGAAACTTTCGACTCGGAAAAAAATGCATCGATGGAATTTGAATCCTGGAATACTGACACAATTTGAGCGCCTCATCGCTGTCTACTTCTTGAATGATAGCGCTACATTGAGCCCAGTAGACTGTGAATCACTGTGACAGATAAGGATTACGGATGGCGTTCCAGTTGACCTGGTTAGTGTGATAAACTTCTATTATGTCAGAACAAAGGCCTAAGGCGAAGAGTCTCATCCCTTCAAACTGAGATCAGGAATATGACAAGGGTGACCGCTATTTCCAGTATTGTTAAACTTTGCTGTCGACGGGGTTATTCATTAAGGAATGGAGGGCTACCAAGATGCTCGAAGTTCCAGACTTACGTCGCAGGCCATGCATATGCCAATAACAGTAGTATTTCAAGATAACCTAACCGTTTCAAACAAAGCAACAGGGTGGTGAGCAAGCTCGTTTTCAGTGATTCGTATTCATGCCAATACATCACGATAGATATCATTACTTGGGAATAAAATAAAATCACATCACAGATTACTAGAAACGATTTCATCATGAGACCGGAAACCCGATTCATCACTGTGACCGCATCAAAAGGCATACTTCGAAGATCGTCTTAGATATTATTCACAACAAAAGCAAAACGATCATCTCCGTAGTTCAGCGGAAAGTCTTCGTCAACTAAAAGATTGAACGATAGCTCAGTTAGACCTAAACTAGCTCGAGTTATTCATTCCGCCCAACAGAGAAACCGCGAGTGGCATATTTATACAGCTCGAACGGCTTTTCTACAACTCCAAACAACTCTCTTGCGCCGAAAAAGGATCAGTCTCGAAACCAAGCTCAAGGTTTTTCTACAAAAGTATGCTTATTATAGCTGATCATTGAGAACTGAGGGCGTAAAAAGGTTCGTCTTCGATCACTCGTAATTCAGATCGGTCTTGAGTAAACTGGTCTGACTGAATCACTAACGAGAGCCATAGAATCCGCTGCTGACTTGCACATCTATCAATGCGCCTACAATAGTTGAAAACCGTGTACGACTGATGACACTCGCCAACAAGGGAAACGAACTGCATCGAAATATGCAAAGTGATTGCGACAGGAATGCGCAGTGATGACTATGCGTTAAGGAAGCCGACTTATCCTCATCAAGAAGCCATTTGTAATGAAGAAATACAAGAACAATATTTAGAGACTTAATGAGGATTCGACTTCATTCAGTTCAATATCACATCCTTCTCAACGGGCCATCATAAAATTTGTAATTGTAAGTTTTACGACTGAAGTCGACGGTGACGCACACTGCCCACACGACCAGAATATAAGCAAAAGTCAAAAATAGCAGATAGCTCTGCGAAACATTCGGATAATGATTATCTGTTTAATATCAGGTTTATTTTATTCAAGAAACTAACTTTTTCCGTCTGATGGATATTAGTGTGCTTCTTCATCCATTCTTCAGTTTCTCCCAAAACTTCTTTCAATTGATCCAACAAAGGCTGGAATTTGTTAAATCCCGTGATTTGATCCATTGCGCTATTTCGAACTTGAAATATTCGATGAATCTCATTCTCCACTTCTTCTAATTGTTGTTTCTTTTCCGACATCATTCTGGGTATGGACTCGATGTCATGCAATAAACGGTCGTTACACGCCTCAAACTCCTTCTTGAGTAGAACAATTTCATCCCTTAATGTCTCACTCTGAAATGAGAATGAAAATTGTGGGAAATATCAACTGTTACGAATATAATACTGGGCACAGGAATCACGACTTCTGAACTGGACGCCAATATGCGAATTATCGCTCATGTTCGTGGAGCATTCGATAGTTCTGTCTTTTGTTCACATCCCATTAAAAAATTCCATCATTTGCGATGTTCACAACTGTAATCGACCTGCACGACATTGATACAGTAATATCGGGTTTAACTTGCATCAAAACTTCTACTTCTTCATTTTCATTGCGCTGGAAAAGATGACTTCAAACAGATTGCACCCAACTAATCCTTCACTTGACGACAGGATGTGTATTTCGAGAAAAACTGAAAAACTTCGAATAAATCGACCCAAATGAGGATCGAGTCCGACCTCAAAGGTAGAAGGCGAGCATCCCACGCAGTTGATCAACGGGCAGTTAATCGGATCGCTTTTAATTTTGCTCATAAAGCGCACAGTTTTTAACCGAAATGTAAGCTTGCAAAAGTCATACAAACACAAATATAGCTCCCCTCCCACCCACATTTGAGTTTAATGCGCATCTCAGCACTATTCTTCAGGATTACTAATCGGTTAAGAACACTCCCCACCGCTAGTGACACCCGATCAGGTCGAAACAGCTGCCCAATACTTCCCGGCTTTTGAGCTCACGCTGTTTGCTTTGTGCACGACGAGGTTCATCACGTAATCAAGTCATTTCCTTTCTTACTTTTGTGTAGCAAGTAATCGGGTTTGAAACTCTTCCAACCGAGTCATAACCCTGGAGTTTACTGATGAGATGCGCGAAGAGTAAACTTGTATTAGGCTCGTTAAGATTTGAAGTTCGATGGGATAAAGGCGAAATGAAAGCTGTTTGGTCAGCTGAAGTGATTAAGTGAGTAATATTCTTGCATTCTACCAACGAGGTCCCGGGTTCGATCATCATTTGGGTCGATGAATTCGCACTGATGATAAGAATCAACAGGTTTAAACAGCTGTCGAGTGGTTTTTAGCCTTATATTTGTATGTGAATGAAGAAATAAATATAACGTTACTAGACGCAAGAAATTCACTCGCGATTTTCTAAATCAACCAAGGCATTCGACCTGCCGCTGGAAATGCCGGCCCATAGGAGTGACTGACTGTTCTTAACCCGCTCTCTTTTGAATACACGAATTCCGCTGAATTAGCAGAAGGGTGTAGTGGATTATTCAACTCACTGGAGTGATACTTGTCTCAAGAAAAAATTAATGAGATGCACTGGAAGCTCGGGAAGCCCAGAGAGTAGTCCCAACTTTCAATGCTATCATCAAAGTGGTTCTATGGGCCCATCTGAAGATCGACAGTTAATGCTCATTCTGCGAGTACAGAAGAAAATTAGGACCGCTCTTTCTACTCATCTAATCAATCGAATTTCAAAACGTGGCAAAACTCGTTCATGAAGTTGGCGAACGCTAACTGGCGTTTGGAACTCGAGGTATTCCAAACAGCAAACTGCATACAAATATGATCTTGGACGATTGCGTGAACATAGAAGCAGAGTATATTCGAAAGTACACAAATACATAAATAAATTTATGTTCTAACTTGTTCAGATTGTTTTGCACTGTAGTTATAACTTCTGTAGGCATAAAGCCTATATTTCAGTCAAAAGTATACACATTAGAGGGAGGGGGGAAAGGTTGTCCCGAAAATTCTAACAAATTCTGTTTAACCTGCTCCTTATAAACTAGAATACGTGCTAAAGAGAGTACGGTACAGTTACGATATAAGCGTATGTGAAAGGGAACACAACGATATTGGGATCTAGTTGGCAGATGAGAACGCTAGAAAAATATCTCTGTGTAGTGGATGTGTGGAACCCACAATAATTTTATATGCAAAATTCTCACATGCATTCAGATGACTTTCCCACAGACTAGGTATCAATTCCTTCAGCGGTACTGAAGAGACACGTCTAACAAAAGTCAATCCACGTCAGTATGGTTTTAAGTCTTTCTCTGGATAGGTAAACAGACGAACAATGAAATAAAACTGAGAAAACACGGGCAAACGAACTTAGAGATAGTCGATTGTTAAATTCGGAACTGATAATATTATTGGATACGGAAAGAAAGTCTTTTAAGTTTAGTGAAGATATGTTGAGAGACCAGATAAGTCGCTGATATATGTTGGCAAACTGAAGAGCGCCATATGGAACTTCAAGAGAGAACTGAATGCGTATAGGGACAATATGTTCTGATGGTTTAGGACAGACCGAAGTTTGGTTAGAACGGTTCAGTTTAACAATTTAGGAATGAGAACAACTGACACCGATTTCCAACAGTCCGGTATAAAGCAAGTGCTTAAGTATTTAAAAATGATGCCAATATTCCACCAAGAGATTAGGTTCCATATTGGAAAAGAGAAGATGAAAGACCATCGGGGTCAACATTGGATGTGGTTTTTATGATGAGCAAAAGCTCGAGTTTTCTCTTTTGAAACGGCCTCTGCTTGAACGGCATCATTCAGAACAATTTTTATTACACACCAGTGTGTGATGAACAACAGTCGGGGCGGACCCCATAGTCACGAAGACCTACTGTTCAGTGATGGTAACCGGTAACCTAAGCCTAAGGACTTGGAGTGACCAACCAAATAAGGCCCCGCTAGCTTAAGCGTGGAGTTGAACCGAATGACAGCAAAGCCACCCACTACGTGATGACATCTTTTCACAGGCAGATGAATGGCTGCGTTAACACTGTCCAAATCCGTTGTACAATCCGGAATTTAGGCTTTCATCCCACAAAACAATTTGATACCTTGCCAAATTCGCTTACATTGCAGAAGTTGGGAGGCTTATAACACGATCAGCTTTGATCGGGTTGGAATAATACTTGACAGCCTGAGTCTCTAGGCTTGTACGATTGTTCTTTCTGTCTTCTGAATGACTTCATTAGAAGAGATACTTGGAATATACCAGCGACACACATTGAATGAGAAATGCAATTTAGCGAAGAAGCTTTTTTCGGTGACGCATCAACTGGCTAATACCTCGTATTTTATATCACATCATTTCGTATAGAAACGAGGATACAAAATTAATGATTATTGAAATGGGGATTGTTGTTGTTGTTTTCTGTCTCAATTTCACAAAACTGGATATGGCTGATCCATCGGAACTTACGCTTGGTCCGAGTTACTTGTGTGATTCGGGAGACTTGAGGATATTATTCTGCCGTTACAAAGAAATAGAGTTTCAAAAGGGTGACACAAGTTAAAAAAAACGACTCTTATGAAAACCTTAAGAAGAGGAATGTTTCTGGAAGAGACAGAGAGATTACGAAGGTGAATAGTGCTTTAGTTGATTTTTGTAAGTGTACTGTGCATGAAACGGGAGAACATTGTGGGTTATATGAGAAGTAAAGCGTGATCATTAGTGCATACAAATACCGTGAGTTTTAAGCCTAAATGCATCGAGTGATTAGTAATTACTTACTCTGAAAATGAATCACATCTTGTGGGGTACAGATAAACAAATAAGGTCAAGAAGTTAGGAGATGTGTGGATGCGTGAGTGAAGTCAGCAATAACAAAGTGGAGACTGTCGTCTAACAGGGCAACGAGACACGGTGTAAATGCATCAAAGGAGGAAGAATGAGGCTTGGTACCAAAGGGGCTATACAGGAATTGGTTAAAATAGCGCTTCAATATATTGTGAAAATCTAGGGAAACAGTGAATGGCTAAACGATCGATGTCACTGGCGGTATATTCAAAAATCAACTTCAGATTTACCACTCCAAAAAAGAGTTCAAGAGGGTGATCACTCCAACTTCTATTTTCTTCTTAGTGCTTTCTGACCGTACGGAAGCATTTAAAATCACTGGTTCCAAATAATGAGTCCGCCACATTTTGTTGAAGCCAGTATTGTTGTATGCAACGACACATGGGTTGCTAGCGTTGCCTGCTCTTCAAGGTGATTGTTTGAAGGCCTGCAAAAAGGGGGATTTACATTCGCAACTATTGCGTTTCATGATACTGCAGCCGCAGACATATGTGCCATCATCCAAGGGAGGAACAATCATCCTATCGGAATAAGCGATACCGGTTAGTCAGCATAGCCGCTACCTGTGGTTAACGAGTTGACTCCAGTTACGGTCAAAATGTACTATGTAATGAGATGTCCAGTGAAAGGGAAAGCAATCTTTGCGTTGGTAAGTACACATGAAAGGACTAATGATAAGCTACTTGATTTTTTTATTTCACCTAGAAAAACCAAGTAACAAAAATACCTGTTTCTTGGCATTTGCACTTTCAGTCTTCATCAGACTGATTTGAGCCTCTGCTTCGTTTGATAATTTCTGAATTTCTCTGCTGCTCACAGTGATTTCCTCCACATGGCGAGTCAACTGATCGACTGTTGACTGCTTTGCACGCCGTTCCACACGCAAGGCGGTAAGTTGCTTTTCCTTTTCAGCTACAACTTCAAGGAGTTCCGCGTACCTGGTTTTGGCTGTTCGCATTTCCATCAAGAGCTAAATAAAATGCATTCAAATATACTTGGATCGTACCTCTCCACCTAACTGGAAATTTGACCGGCTTTCAATAAAAGAAATCAAACAGGACAGGAACGGAAGCCACTTTTTACGATCGCGTTCTTCTCCGAAGTCGCTAATACGAAAAGGAGAGTGAAACTGAACATCCTCGACCAATTTGTTCACTAATTGAATCAAGTAAATCCTTCGAAAAGGAACAGATGGCATATCAAATGCAATGGTCGCTAGCTGCCAAACAATTTCGTCCAAGGTATCAGCTGAAATACAATTGGTCTAAGTAAACAATATTATTGTACCTCGCGTCACGCGTTCCACTGAGTCTATGTCTTTTCCCGTGAGTCTGGAGATTGACCGAATAATCTCTTCAACCGATAAGGCTGAAACCAAAAAGCTTCAAATATGAGACGAGCACGTTTACCTTCGATGGAATACATTTTCTCCGGTAGGGTATTTGTACCTGAAAAGGCAAAACTGCTATGCGGATGAAAATAGTTAAGAAACGTAACGTGGCTACAGTATATATATATATATATATGCGTGTTGGATCCACCAGATTTTGTGGTTTCTGAGTAGTGGTGACGTCACGTCGCTTTATTATTCAAATTGCCTGCCAGGTATGATCGACGGGCGTCAAGAAGGCTCTAAGACTCAGTGGAAATCCAGTGTCACGATACGTGTCAGACCACAACTAAGCCAGTAGAATGCGGAGCATTCTTGATAACCAACCACTGCTCACTGGTGTTACCAGGTGGGGTTGGTTCCAGTTAAAGCGTTTTGAAACACAAGTAGGCTGGTTTGGACAGCACGTCCCTGTATGACGGACGCTGTTGTGAGCTTTGAACGCTCATCGAACAACATGGCTCAGTGCAAAAATAATGCGTGGTCGGATTCGAGGAAAATGTTCCAGTACGATCGACAGACAGCAATGCAATATTTATATTTCACATTTCTTTCCAAATGGACAGCCAAAAGACATCAACGAAAACTGGCGCACGAAAGTGCATGGTTAATGGTTGTAAGAACTGAACAGCGGGTCCTCGTGACTATGGCATTTACCCCGTCTGTTGTTTATCACACACAAGTGTGTAATAAGAAGAACTGAACTGAGCAAAACTGTGAATAGCTTGTACCGTTTTATCGGAGATGGTTTCATTAAGTGGAGTATTATATTATTATATTCCACACTTGTCTGAGGACAGACTATGCCAAGAAAATCATGATACGATAACCTTTATAAAAAGAAAATGTTCCATGATTGGCTTGTGGCACGAATACTGCCAGGTTGCCCAGACCAAGGCAAGTGAATTTTCTTGAGAAATCCAAAACTGGAGCCTCCGGCTAGACAAAGCCTGACCCGCAAGGCAGCGGGGCGATGTGCGAAAACCGCACTCCGTTGGGAGCTGGTGTCCAGTTCATCGGATCATACGCCCTTCGGACGGGGCCAAACGTCCAAGGTGCCCAATCGAGCTGGTGACCATTGTCACAACCGAAAAGGTGTGGGTGTGATTCGTACACCTCCTCTTGGTTGGTATGAATTCAGGGTTTCCAGCCAAGTGCCCTAGGTGAACTGGCAGTGGTTCACCAACCCGGTTATG
>UZAN01044541.1:10454-26817 GCA_900618425.1 Echinostoma caproni | reverse complement strand
TTCACAATTGATGCATCAGAAACGGTCGTCAAAATTGAGCACATACATTTTCAAGGCATCTGATCAATGGAATCAAAGATAAATGGATATTATTACGGCAATGTTGCATCTGATGTGTGGCAATAGCATATTTAATCCCGTTAATGAGGCTCAAAACACTAAGCATTGGGAGGAGGAAATGAGATAAAACTCAGAGGGTTGCGAAAATTCGTTCAATACACATGTAAATATATAAAGTTAAGTTATTCGGGTAAAGTTTAGTGATCCAGTTTATCTCCAGCCAATTGAATGTATGATCTTACTTTCTCTGACCCCCAGTTGCTTCACTCTCTCTTCTTGGTTGTAATAAAAGCTGCAAACTGAGTTGCAGTTAGACTGTTTAAGCAATTAAGATCAGTGGATATTTCTAAACTTTCAATCGTGCAGCCTTCAACCCCTAGGAATTGACTTATTATTTTGTACGCTTTTTTCATTTAAGTTCCATGTTTGATATATCTCGGGTTCTATACCAAATAGTAGATTTAAATTATTGCTACGTTTTATTAATAACGAGAATAACAAAAGTGTTCCACTAGTTGTCTTACAGCTTTTACCAAATCGACACTTGGTGCAACGTTTTGTGCCCTTCACTGATTATCGACTAAATCGTTGCTTGTTTCATCATGTGTCATGATCAGGTTATGTGATAAAAATAACATACGAATAAATCAAAAGGTCTTATCAGATTCCCAATCATGTTTCGGAAACCCTTGTTTTCCGTTTTCAATGTTTCCCATTTCCCGAAGTGAGTTATTTCTTTCCACCCGGATTGACATGTCAAAATGCATTACCAGTTTTGTGAATTATTGATTATCGGATTGCTAACAAAGGCTTAGAGCCATGGTTTTGGTGTGTAAGGATCTAACCATGTGGTTCTGCATGCATAAATGGTAGCTAGACACGCTGGTCAATTTTTCGCCGCTAAAAATTCACACTTCCTTATCAGCCTAGCGCGCCAGACTGTGTTTGTTCCGATTGTGTTCTGTGTACTCTGTCGTTCCGCGGTTGTTTGCTTACCTCACGAACGCGTGGATTATCGGCGGCCCTCGCTTTTTTGTGTTCTGGATGAGGAAAAGAAGTTTCGATTTATTTAAACATCGACAACGAATATCGACGAATTGATGGAGCAGCCAAGGCAAACCACAATGTCCCGGTGTGAGCTACTATGGCCCAATTTGTAGATGAACTCGGTCAAAATGTGGACGAATTTAACTTCTAGGTAAGAAATAATAATAATGTACCGGTGCCAGGAAACCAGTTTGGTTGTGTTGCTCAATCAGTTCAACTCTACCTAACACAATATTTGCCATATTCAGGCCTATGGTTCACAATCACTAGATCTGTTTACTTTACTGAGGTAATTCTTTTATTGGTTGCAGGGTATAACTTTGTAATATCGATGACATAATATACCAAACCTCTGTTGGACTCCCTGTTTGGTGGGTTACGATTCAAAATGCACATTATTCGGTTAATGACTTGTACCTAAACACATCAAACGTTTAGTCAAGTACGAACTCGATAACAAACCCTGTGCATAGAGCAAGGGTTAGATAGAGGTTGGACCAATTCTGTGCTAAGCAAACGCATGTTGTCTGCTGACCACCATAATTTCACGGGCGTTGTTATTGTAAGCAATAGACGCCGGCGAGTGAAAGCGGTATTCACTCGGATGAGACTTTCCCATTAAATGTTGAATGGAAGTCCTTTGGTTAGCCGCTTCCCCTTTCCTGAAAACGGTATCAATATATATATATATATATATTCAATACACGGAATGAAAAAGATATTTGCGAGGCGGAAAATGTGAGCACTTTACTCAAGTTTGTCCGAGAACCATTGACAATGAACAGTTATTACCGTCTGTCGTTAATTTTTAAACACAGTATTTCATTAATTAACCACAGAAAAACAGAGACTGTACCCGAGTTAAAGTATTCGGCACTTATCATGTAGGACTGATCGAAGGATGTGTTTATTCTGAATTTGAACACTCTCAACGCTGCGAGGCTGAATTTACCTTACCCGTTTTGATGAATATTAGCATATGCAGTAAAACAATCATCGTTCTCTAATCAAATCAAATAGTTATCAAGTCTACATTTCCGGGGCCTCAATACTTACCTATGCAGAGCTGAATGACAACTTCCAATTTGGGGTGACTGAGTTCGAACCACTGTAGTTGGACGGGCCCATACGAAGTCAAAGATTATAGACTATTATCGTTCAATGCTCTTTCGTTTCTCCAAACAGTGCAGTGTCAATCACCCTGCTGCGTTCCGAGTAATTTGCGCTACAAGCGATACAAGCTTACCGCAATTTTCCGAAGGAATCACTGATCAACGTGATCCCGATTTGCCTAAACGGAAGGAGTTGTTAGTTTCCACAATCTTTCAATTGCTAGATTAACGACGTTGTTTATTGAAAATGATGAATGGATCTATTTATCGGCGATAAGACATCATTGTCTGAGAGCGCTGTTTTTCCGTCAGTACTTTGAATTGAAATGTCAAAAGCACAGGCTTGCACAATCTATCCATGATCATTTCGTTTCGCCGGTACACGTGCGATCAAAGAGAGTTCTATAGTCAGCTAGATCACAACTAAGTCTATACTTCCGATATGCTGATGACGTCTTAATCATAAGCAACATCATGGTAGACTAAGAAAACCTATTATGTCGACTGGTTACAATTCACACGATAACCGGGACGACCAAATCGTCGATCAGATGGATTAATTAAGAGAATTTTCTTCCGAGAAATTTTGATTTGTGCAATATTTGCATTTCGTGAGCTTCGCTCCTAAGCGACGAAAAATTTATCTCGTGCGCACATTGTTTCACTTTGGGTGAGAAATATACATAGAAGAATTCCAAAAACGATGGAAGTAACAAACTAAGCAGTGCACACAAATGAATATACAGTTGTATTTATCAACAGACATTTAAAGCTACAACAAAAGTGGTAAAACCAAAAACCACCCCAAGATAAAAGCATTTTCTTATCATAAAAGGTGATGAGGTATGTCATTTAGTCAACAAGCTGTTTAACTCTGCTGTGCATTGCGTCTATTACGCCATTCATCCAGTCATCGTCTTTTCCACCCACCCACCCTACCAACGACATCAGTGAAAGAATCATTGCCCCTTCCACTACATTTAAAAATTGAAGTTTGGATGCTCGGTTATCTATGTAGGCATAGCAGACGGGCAGTTACGTCACCGATTAGCCGAACACATATCGATGTGGCTTAAGAAAGCGATGCACAGCGAGTTCGAAAGCTTCACATCATCGAATAGGCAGTGAGGACTCAGATCTTTGATCTTCGCACTTAAATAGAAACAGTGTGTCACTCCAGCCCGCGCATTTCAGGTCACATATTGCACAATTGCTGAGGTTTGCCGAAGATCTAGTCATTCTATACTCACAAAACCTGTCTATGCAAACCACTTGGTTACATTAGCTTTACTTTGGTGATTGACCCCCTCTCTTTCCCTATTATTGTTGTTGTTTCGTATGGTCCATTATAATTAACCATCTTGGTTTTCTCTTACGATTTACATTTGACTGACTACAAAGTCACCTTGACTGAAGTATGCATGTATAAGGATTCAACGGAATGACATTAGATACATTTTGTAAATCCATGTTTTGGATTCCTCTATTCACATGATTGTGCTGTGTCTAGATATTGCGAAATCCATTCGAATATAAATTATGTTTTCAGTTTGAAATTTTCTCGACTCCAGTTAATAGACTACTCAACTGGATTCATTTTTGTTTTCATTTTTACATTATTTTATTGATAAGATGATAACAATTTTTCAGCAGAGAGGATGCAACCATTTCAAAAGGCTTACATACAAAACACAGTGAGGAAGGTTAGGCGGAGGTGGTGGGATTCAAGCACACATCCTCCGAAATGGTAATTTGCTGACCCTATCGTCGGACCACGACTGCCCTTCTGGTCCTTCTTTGAAGGTTGTTGCTGAGAGCTTATTTGGCGAGGGAGTGTCCACCAATTCGTGATTATTGAGTATAAGACATTTGATTACTCTACCGTACCTGTCACCCCAAATCATTCACTTCCAAGGCGAGGTCGTTCGCATTGTTTTTTGATGCTCCTATCTGAGTGCTAGATTGTCCGTTTCAAACATTTGAAATAAAATAATTTATGCTATATTTAAAAACCAATGGGCGTCAATCTACTATTTTACCAGAACAGGATATGAACATTTCTCTACCCGTCAGTTTCAAATTTATGCTTCAGGATGATTAGTACGCCTTAGGGAGAGAGCAAAAACCTTTCTTGTGAAACCTCATTGTACAAAGCTATTCATCCAAGGTTTACAAAAAAACGAACAATAAAATCTGTTTGCACCTTTATTATAATGTTCAATCAAATTCAATTGAAATCGTTAAAAATCTACCTTCTTTCTACTATATCGCATTTCTGCAAAGCTGTTTCTGAGCTTGTTAAACAAACTGGCAGTTTCTCTTTATATATATATATATATATATATATATATATATATATCTAAATTGTTCCTGTATTGCTATCATCGTACCACGGATTCTGTGCACTAAACTTTAAATAATTTGCACATTGCATTCAGCTAGGCGGGATCTGAAAAATATTTGGTACATAAACCTTACTTCCTACTGAGTGCAGCCTAAAACCCGAAGTTTTGAATGTTTTGATTGTCTTCTCCCGCAATACAAATTATTAAATATAACCTTTGTTTGTCCTTAAATCCTTCATTATGAGTTTCTGTGTTGTGCATGTGCTATACTGTTAGAAAATGTTTCGTTCCTGATAAATATACATTATTCCATTTCCTCGAAACCGCATTTTCTGTAAGCATGCTGATGATGTATTGATTGATCCTCAAAACGTTTCCAAAGCTTACAAGACTACTTTGATGTGTGTTCGATCCTTGAAATTTAGCTTTGTGCTCAACATCAGCAACTGCCTGTTTATGAAACTGAGTGGAAAACTGTCAATGCAAGGTTTTTTCAAGTTGCAAAACCATTGGAATGTATTGCGGTAGCTGTCTCTTGTTTGATCAACATATCGTAGTCTACTCCTGACACCAACCGAGTTAGGGTTGCTGAGAATCTGTGCAAGCGGTGCCATCTACATACTAACTGATCGAATTATCGATTGAAAATCTTAGTGTTCCTCGCTCGATTACGCAAGGAAAATGAAACAAGATTCTACGCAAACATGCACTATCTGTGACGGATAAATAAACCACATTAAAAAAATGTGCAACACGAGCCCCACCTTTTTATTTCGGTAGCGGTTGAGTTTCACACTGCAGCTCGCAGGTTCCCGTTCTATGTGAAAAATCATTTTGGACTTTACCATTCATCCTTGCAGACGTAATACAGTAACGTTTCGTGGCAGTCCGATTAAGCAAGTCCTTGATTTTCGTTTTCCACTTACATATACCCATACAGTTATCTCTTTCTCTCTGAGGCTTAAGTATGATCATTCATTCTACAATCCTGCCGATGACTGTTTCCGCGGTATTTATAAGTGCATTCTTATTTGAAACGGAGTTGCAAGCATTATACGTAACTGGTCCGACTCTAACGCCTAGTCTTTCGATAGAAAAATAAACAAATCGAAAAGCACTTGCATGTTTCTCTGTTTTACCGGGATATATCAGAACGGAGAGGAGAAACATGCCCACAATTGGCGGTGCACGACATTCGCCCCCTCCTTAAGGGTTTGCTGTTCTACTGTATTGCAGAATATGCCTGTCTGGTTGTGAACGTTCCATCATTCCAACTACCGAGGAAAACATCCCTGGTTTTAGGGCGGACGGTCTGACGAGGGTTTATGCAAATTCGCGAATTCGTCAGCAAAGCTTTGCAGTGAAACAAACTGCTTGGGGTTATCTGATTGGTCATCTCTTGTATTTACATTACAGACTAGTGGTAGTGGTGGTGGTGTTTGTGTTGCGGAGAGCAACGGAGCGGGACGGAGTTGAAAGGAATCGAAAATGGATGGTGTTTTTGAACAACTGAAATTTGGTCAAACGAGGAGCTTTTTACTTACGTACTGACTAAATCCTGTTTTGCTAAATCTATCCCCGAGATGCACCACATTTGAATAATAATAATAAAAATAATAATAACGGTAATAATGCCAACAATCATAAACACTGAAGATAATCAGTTTAAAGTAGCTTTTTTCTGGAATTGGTTTGATCACAAAATTGAACAGCAGCTTTTTGTCTGCTCCTTTCCTAAGAATTGGATTAAAATGATGATCAGCGAAGAAGATGAGGAAGAACAGGCTTATTCGAACGCCACTCCAAGTTCAGCTTTAAATAAAGCGAAACGTTCGAGAACAAACCGATCACCTTATTCAATACTGGTGAAACGTTTGAAAAATGTTGTTAAGAACACATAAGATTAGTCTGAATTGAAGTAAGCATACTGTGATTAGGGCAGCGTTTTAGGACTACTTACTCCGTTTTCAATTTATTTTACTTTGCCTTTGATAAAACAGTTGATTTGTTTTCCACCGGACGGTTCGTCATGGACACGGTAGATAAACTACTGTAACCCGGTGGTTAAGTGGGTAATGATCTCAAATTTTGCCTGAAGTCTCCGGTTTGAGCCCCAAATGCGTCAATATATTTCCTCTACGAATGAGATTGACCATATTTGAAACCGATGTGCAGCACTTTCCAGCTTTTCAATCCTCTTTTTCACTGAAGTGTTTACGAGGAATTTCAATCCTTTTTGTACAACGGTTTCCTCACCGTAAGCAGTATCGATAAACAGCCGGTAAGTCTGCACCATATACAGAACTGAAGAAAGTGACAGATGACGTTTAAGAACGGAATAGACTGACTTGTTGCATCTAGTTTGATAACAACCGTGCGAGCTGTATTTTTTAGATCAGGTGGGAAAATTAAACTATAATGATGATTTCTGATTGTCGAATGGAATAATTTAGATGATTAAATGACTCTGTTTTAGAAATGATATAATCCCCACAATATTGACTTCCACGAAATGTGTGGTCACTGAAGTTAAATGTCTTCATAAGCACGTACAGGTTTGACGCGAGTCATATGACATTTGTTGGGACGAATTAAGGAATACAAATTGTATTTGGATAGCGGCTAACTCTAAAATCCAAGTTGTAATTTGAAGTTTGATGTGAAACTAAGTGCTATATTGAATGTAACCAATGCCTTATGATACGATTCAAATAAATTTTTTCACATTTGCTCTATTTGTCCTGAATGAGACTACAATAGTTCAGATCTTAAATATCAGAATCGATATTCTGTTTTTAAGCCAAATTTCTTTAAGTGACTGCGACCTCCCTCCCAACCCCCGAAAGGGATACACAGCTCAAACCTGTCCATCCGCCTCATACCCGGAAAGTTTATGTTCACAGAGGAAATAAAATTGTTTTAAGTTTACCACTTGACCGACAAACAGGCTATTCGTCCGCTCTTGGATGACCTCTTCACTGGTGAGCGCATCAATTTTTGTTACACAGCGGAGGACCGAAAATGCTATCGATTCGATAATCTCCGTCACCGAAACACTCCTCACACTGCGTGTCCCCATCGAAATTCCTGACCTCCCGATGTTCATTCAGAGAAGTTGCCCATGGATACATTTGTTACTAGTTTGCGTTTATCGTCGGAGCACGACCAAACATACCAGTTACCTAGGTACATGTGAAACGATTGGACCAAATAGATTTATCTAATTGATTGTGACTCCAAAACCACACAGAAATTTACCAGCCCCGAAGCTAGAAACACAAAGTAGAAGTTCATTCTCTGCTATGATCCCGTAGAAACTGCACATTCGGCTAGAGATATTTCGAGAAATTCAATGGCAAGGTTTTATGAGCTGGGTAATGCAGTTCACTGCGTTTTCTTTTGCCTCAACGTGAAAGCAATCTACACAAAAAAGAATGTATATCAAACATGAATAAGTATCGAAAAGTGTTACGGTTGGAACGCACAGTGCAAGGAGAATATTTTTATTGAATTGATGCTTGAGATCCGCAATATTACTCCTAGGTTAATTATCGTTCTACGCATCTTATTTGTCAGCGCTATCCTCATATGTTTAGATTGGTAATCAGTTTTGTACTGACTGAACTATATCGGAGACAGAACTGATCCGATTGAGTAACATACAGCAGTAACTGTCGTTTATTCTGCTGGATCTGTCGTCTCGCATTGGATAGAAAAGCTAACCAGACACTTACGGGTGAGTTCTAATCTGTTTTATGGCCTTATATGAAACTCATTCGAAAGTACAATTTGTAAAGGCCTGAACTTCTGTTCATCATAAACTAAAATAAACAGTTCTACTCGCTTTTATCCAATACGCGGAGTGGGGAAGACAAGCGGACAAGATTTGATTGGCAAGCGATTGATTTTAATCGAGGAAAAATTCGTCCTTGATTTAGTTTGATTCATTAATGCCTTAGAGTTCTTCCTGGTACACTGGGACCAGCCAACATCATCAAGTTAGATGAATCTGAATAATTGAATTTTTAATGTTGTGTTTGTGTTAGTTCATTGGATTTACATCCGTACCGGCCAGGCTGGTAAGCATTCAAATCAATAGGGCGCGTTGATGTTGATTCCCTCCGTGGCAAATGCGTTTCAGTTCCAATGGGAATACATGTTGCACAGCTGTGCTGCTCTTGTTGTGACTAAATAGCAATACATCAGTATGCCTCTTTGAACTTGAACCACAAACCGTTAGGTTTATCAGTCGATGGGCAACACCTTGATCACATGGTCACAACAATTATTATAACCTTATTTTTGACACAGTTCATTCAGTCTCGGTTGACTCTAGGTATGCTGTATTTATGGAAATGGTGAATATTTTAATGGTGCATTCATGAAGACACCGCGATGTGTACCCGAATAGTGGTTTATCATTTGGCCCATCGATCACCTTTATAAACAAGTGGATTGCACATTACTGTGCCGCAATAAAAATGCATTCAAGTCAATTTTGACTTGGAACTGCAGGTTTCAAGCAAGAGGAACTGGAGACTGAACGGGATTCGGTGCGAAAGGGTGTTTCTTTCTTTATGGACATAATGCTAACCAAGGACAAAAGAGAAATATTAATCATAAATTATTGATGACAGGCAAGAATTCGTGAGATGGAAATCCTTCTGTAGAACTGAACGCTAGAAAAGATCTCAACAAAACGTCTATCTCGTTTGAACAAATCTGAAAAAAATTTCATTCACTGTATCTTCCATTCCAAAGGTGCAGGGTAGGAGTTGATTCTAGTTGCTGATGAATTTTGTCTCTAATCGGCTCATTCAACCTAGTCAGGTCTCAAAAGCCTTGTGCATATCCGTCGATAGAACCCGAGATCCATCACGGGACCTCATCGATAAAAAGCTGCCATACTACCTGTTTGGTCCCTAAGCAGATTATTTCACTTCCTCTATAAACAGTAATAGGTTACACTTTTTCTGCTTAGTGCATGACGATTATCATCAAACCATCGATTTTTTAGCCTGTTCTAGAATCAAGTATATTGAGCTAAATGCTTGTCATTACAATATAGTTTAAAAGCAGAATGAACAGTTTAAATTTGATATTTTGGCAACCAATAGGTTCAAATATTTTGCCCGTTTTGTATAACATCGGTTGACCACCAAATCAGTTTTTATCCTAGGTGTCTGTCTCATAGTAGTTGCTAGATCCACACTGATATTCAGATTGGCCAGAAAAATATTTCAGATTATTTCTCACAAGATAGTTGATGTCTATGATCCTGCTATTATGTTGAAGTTTGCCTAATCAACTTGGGCCAGAGTGATCAGTGAGATGAAGATCAAATGCGGATGAAACTAAAGAAGCAACCGTAGGCTTCTAATGTTATACACAAAAATTGTAGGTTTTCTTTAATTTTTCAGTTTTCTCGGAGCTGAAAATCTCCGTTTACAAACGATATCATGATTGCCCAGCAAGGCCACAAAATGTTTGCACAGGACAGGTCTAGCTCGAGGAACGTTTTCACACCAACACATTTCTCTCCGGCTATAAACATGCAATAGTACGTTCAATCCCCGTTTTGATTTCCTTATACTTCGTCTGGCATCAACTTTCATGGACCAATTCAGTGTCTGTATTACCTTAGGCGAATGACATTCGTTTCGATGGTCAATACGCCTATCACACTAAAATGCAGACCACGAACTTCAAACGGACGCTTCTTTTCGTTGATTTTATCCGCAAGTTGGTGAAATCATATTTTTAGGAAAACAATAATGATGATGACGGAGAGTGAAACGGTCCGGCATCCAGTTTGAGGATGGGAGAGTGATGAATGTCACCTAGATAGAATATCGAGCTTTTAATAGAGCTATGCAACCGTTGTTTTGGAGCGCTTCACTTCTGAGCTCAGGGGTAACACATCCGATCATTAGCCACAGAATTTGAAGTGTTCAAATTGATTTTCTCTCTATAAAGTTTTGAGCGGCGGATAATGATTGTTAAAATAGTCCTTAAACCCAAAGTCTAAAGGTTTATTAGAGGCACCTGGATAATGAAGGAGGATATTTTCAGCGAATGAATCACTAATTTCCGCCAAGCATGTAAAAAGCGGAATTTGATTGTGTAAGTGAAAGTGTGGATATAAGTGGTACCTGCGAAACCAATACTGGGCCAACTCAGAAGCGGTGATGATAGTGGAACGCATATTTTTCTACCCTCTAACGCCTCAGTATCACTGACCGCTTTGGTTGAATGTGTTCATGCTATTGAGTTATTTATCTGGTTTATCAGACATAATCATGCATTAAACTTGTGTCAGACCACCAGACATTTGTAAAGTGTGAACTTCATAGAGTAGCAAGAGATTGAAAGTACGTGGAGAGGAAGAGGTCGCTGAGTGATATAGCCAGATAAACATGTTCATTATCAAGTATATTAGTTCATTGGGGATGGGATATTGGACAAGAACGAAAGCGGAAATTATCATTGAATAAAACCCGCATATCACTCCTCTCCCAGCTTTGCCTGACTAGGAAAACAACCGGGTGCATTCAGTTCTGTCACGTCCCGATTTTCATACAGACATAAGATAATCTATTCCGGGGTCAGCTGTTTATAACATGTGATCGGACTATTTTCAGGAATATTTAATTTTTTTTCCGATTGAGATGAGCCGTCTAAAAGGAATTGAAATGTTTTTCCTTAAAAAATCATGTACGAGCTACCTACAGCTATACACGAGATCAATGTGTTGTTGCAAAAAATGAGTAAAAGTTACCAAAGTTATTGCAGCGCTTTGAATGCCTACTCGGGGGTGAATTATCATTTTGTTCAAGCTGCTCAGAATGAAAATACGCTTGACAAAAGTGAGCCTCTAAATTTCATCACCCAATCAATACAACCATAAAAGTAATAAAATCGTTTGGCATCGTCTCGCAAAGCGCTTGAAAAAGTGGAATCACACGAAACTCTCTTTTATGGTCAAAATGGAGGGTTGTGATTTCTGTATCTGTTATTTTTTCCAGTTTCGGACGTTTCTGAAATCTCAAACTCAGAGTAATGTACGTGACGCAAACTCCGACAAATCATAGATGGAACTGCTATTCACTCTGCTGCTTGTTTGTCAAGTTCAGGATGCAGAATATCGTCGAATCTCATCCATGTCTTGCCTCTACAATAACGCGCTCTTGATAAATGCGTCACTTCTTCATATGCATGTTTATTATTCCAGTTCGATTTTTGAACTAAACAGCCTAACTGATGGCATGCATTATGTTAAGCGCCGCCCAGCTAAAAGAACCAGCCTAATTTTTCACAAAACATTCCACCTCATCCTATAGAGTGGCATGAAAATGGTCAAACCATCACCGGATTAAATAAATCAGGCAAAGTGCATTTGTGAACGGCTTTTCGATTGGAAAGACTACGAAACATATTAAACATTAACCGATAGCTGAGCTACTGATTCAATACATCCGTCTGTGTGTGTACAATTCACGAACAGGATTGAAATTAGGCGAGACGAATATCCATTTAGAACGAACTCAAAGAATATGGATGCACATGTTATGGTTGTGTCAGTATCGTCTGAAATTATCATAAGGCTGCTGTTCATATTCGCTTTCATTGTGAACTACACGGTGGCTTGTTATGACATTGAATCCCATTTTACGAACTGTATTGAAACACAAAATTTCGGTCGTCCTATATCTTTATTCCACTCGTGTTTGCACTTCCATGGAGATGCTGTAACCTGTCACGTTCTAAATGAAATGTGAGGCTACATTTCGAGCTGAAGGTAGCCTCGCCAGTTGATGACACTTTGTATTAAGTAATGAAATTGGAAATGTTTCCAGACTAATCACAACTGTCGAGGCTGTTGTCGAGATAAACGACTTGTGATATCTGCTTTAAGCTTGCAAAGATGGCTCTTACTAAATTGTGTCTAAACAAAATCAGGTGTAATCTGATCATCGGGTGATCAAGTAGTTATCATGTTTGCGCTCCACCTGGTAGATTCCGAGTTAACTCCTCATTTGCCTAAATGAATTCGTACTGCTGACGAGATTCAACCAAGGTAAAACTAGCTATCTGATGTTTTATTATGTTCCAGTTCACACTTAGTTTGCTCCATGCACGTTGACATTTACTGAGCAGCAGGATGAAATCCTCTACTCAACTCTCAAATAAATATTTGATACAATATCAGACGGGGAATGTTATGTTGCAATCCAAATGTTCCAGATTTGACCGGTTTGTGTGAATGCATGTATGTGTGAAAGAGATCAAACTGTCAAATGCTGAATTGACTCCACACGTGTTGGACCAATAGCATTACACCAGAGGAAGCTAAGCTTTTGCTCAAATTATCTCGAAGCCTACTGAGAGTGGTTGCTTAGCTTAAGTCTTAGGGATTATTTGGCAGTATGTTGAACTATTTGGGTACATCTAACATTATAACTGGATTACAATCTGGGATCACATCTGTGGAAACTTTATGGTCAAAATTGTTCTAATTTAAGGCACTAAATACTAAAGAGCTCAACCTGAACGTTTGGTGATCCCGTACCTGATTGGATAAGCGCCTATTCGTGCAGCCAATGTACCCAGTCCTACGATAACAGACGGACCGGTAAACATAGTCTGGAACCATGTGCTTCAGTAGAAAACAACTGATTTGAATCTGCATACATCTTTTAGTTATGCCAGGAGGAGTATGCTGTATAATGCTCCCAAGAGCCCTGATTGAACAACTTCTGCTTCTAGATCTCCTTTGAAGGGTGAATAGACATTATCGCTCCCTTGACTGGTCCTATTTTTTGGGTTGCATTTCGTTTTCTGGTATTACCTCCCCGGTAAACCATTTGGGATGGTCGTTTTGCTAATCACCTCACCGGGATTGATAGTTTGTTCTGCAAATACTTACTGCAATCCAAACGTTGAACGGCGTGTTGTGTTCCTCTTTAGTTCAAGCAGGAATAAAACACGAAAATCAACGTGTTGTACATTCCATTGTTTTCCTGCAACATGCCTAACTTGGCCCGTTTTCTATTTTCGGGAAAAATTAATAAGAAAAGGAAATCGTCTTGAAATGATGCTGAATAAACTTGAAATGATACGCTGACACATCAAAATAACACACGGACATCTTGAACTACAAAATATTTACTAAACAATTTGTTTCTATATTAACATCTTGCTCACATGAGGTGTCGTTGATCTGTCGTCTGTGCATAGTGCATTGCCCGAGTGATGAAACCAGTTTGGCCAGGAAAATAAGGCCAGATAATGAGCCCCAAATTGATCCTATGCCCACTCCATCTATCAGAAAATATTTTTTACCATTCATTTGAAACTGAAAATTCAGACAGCTTCTCGGCGTTAATTATTTCAGCCCGTTCAGTGAAATGCCCAAATTGATATTCTTTTTCTGAGTGTGCTCGCACACATAGGTTATGGTTTCACTACGCACTGCTTTGATTCACAATTTAAGTTTCTCGTGGGCTCCAAAAGATGTAATTTCCTAGTACGTTTTATTCTCAGTATTACCGTTTCCAGTCATTACGTCAACGTCCGGATAACTACGCATACCTAAGTTCTATTTGCCACTTAATCTATACGTACCACATGTTACGTGTTGTCACAAACCAGAAATAGATATCATCATTAGTTATATTCATTTGACTATTAGTGATTCCGGTATTATATTTTGATTCGGACGTCGCATTCTCTTCAAAGTGAATTTCGTGATTTGGATCATCCAATCCTTATTCACTCGGAATAACTTTCAACTTCGATGCGTCGTTTGATATGATTTTATTCTCCGCATACAGTAAAAATTTTGAATAATCTCGATACTTTCCTCTCCGTACGATTTTTTATAAAATCGTTCTCAATTGCCTTGCAGTTCGCTAAGGTGTCCCAGTTATAGACTACTGATCGGTTGTCTTCGATGGGAATATCCATAACCAGAATTTTTAAATGTTGGCTAAAGGTTCTGCACCTTATACAAAGATGGCAGGAGTACAGATTGCTGCTCGAAAAGGTTCTAAAGTGAAACCAACACAATCATACTATCAGTACGTGAGTGAACCACACGATTGGAAATGAAACTTATCTAAGAGGCACATGGATGCGCAGCGGGAACTAAGAAGTAACACGGATATCATCCTCGCAAAACCAAGTGATGGTACAGGTATCAGCATAATGAATCGAAAAGGTAACGTGGAGAAAATTAATGTTCAACTTCTAGACGAAACTAAATTTAAATACATCGCAGGGGAGAAAGAACAAACCGTGGTAATCGAGATGTCAATTTCAAATACGCAAGAGAGAATCGCGGACTATTCTATAGTGGAAAAAAATTGACATTCGTTCACCGACTCGCGGTTATTAATGAATCAAATCGCAGTGTGCCTGGGACTGACGCATCAAATACAACACAATTATTAGGAGAATGTAGTTTTTTGACCTGTGGAAAGGATGTCAAGTCGGGCATTGCCTGCAATCTCTGTCTAAAGTGCTTTCATCTGTCGTGTGCAAAACTGTCGACCAAACGAATAAAACATCTTATGATCCAGCCATATAGTTTTTGGTTTTTAAGGATTGCTCAGAAAATCCTACAGTGAAGTATATGAAACATAAGACGGAAAGGTTTGAAAAGCTACAATCGGCAGCGAGGCAAAAAGCGAAAGAAAAAAATTACTTTACTAGAAGAAAAGATAACTGCTTTTAGCGCTCAGGTCTACCCTCCCAGTCCAGGTCATAGACCCACAAAGAGACCTCGCTGTTTTCTGAACAGCCGTACTACAGCGTTGCCAATACCCAGTCTTGAACTCGACGACGAAGCAGTCAGTACAGAATAATGTCAGAGATCATGAGTTAGCACAAAATCGTTGAGCCTAAAGCTCAGATTATTCAGGGGCACAATCCAATGCCGAAGATGAAGAAAGCAATTTACAACCCTTAAATAACAGTCATTTGCGCCAACGTGCCAGGGCCCACAACAAATACACTGAGATAGAAACAAGTAGAGGAGTTTGATCGCTGGGCTGGTTTATGTAACCAAATGGGTTTCGAAGTTCACCCAGTCGGAATCGTGCGGCTGTCTCGCCCTCCCTCGTCGACGCATGCTGGGGAGCCACGATTGACTCGTGTAACATTTGCAGACGAGAAGGACCTGGAAAAGCTTTTCTCTTTAGTTACCTTCTTGAGAAAGATTCGTGCAGATTAAGAATACTTCTAGGTAGGCCCCGGACGGAGCGTACACAATACCTCACTAACCCAACAAACTCACGGCAATCATGGAACAAACGGATGGTTCTAGTTCATGGAGTTCCTCAACTGGATGATCCAGGCGAGTCCCTATGCCAACAAAACGCTTGCAAAGAATGGATTTTCATTTGAGAACTACTTAATTGTATCCAGGTTCTTACTACAGCAATTATTCGTCTACTCACCTAATCGAACTACCACGGGAACGGCCCTAGGATAAAGAAAGTGACCCTCGGAAACCCAGAAATGGCCATCTTCGTATTGCAGTCGTGGAAGGACAATAGAAAAAAGGGTCCCACGGAATTACTCCTAAAACCATCACATAATACGGAGACTAACACGCCACCTTCCTCGACCAGTGCGGTTTTTATCACTCCACGTTCACCAAGCAGCAGCGACGAAACCATTTCTACAAAACACTCATGTTAGCCAGCCCCAAGTTGGTCGGCAGAAACAATAACACCCAACCAAATAGATTTATTTGACGAAGATATCTTTCATGTTTTTATACCAATGCACGAGGTT
>UZAN01044539.1:15012-31372 GCA_900618425.1 Echinostoma caproni | reverse complement strand
AATAAAACCATAGTGAACACCCTGCTTTCTTTGATAGGTTCGACAAGAATTGGAACCCGAAGAAGGCACAGGCCCATCTCGTGTTCTGTTTGTGCGTAACTTACCGCGGGATGTGACAGAGCACGAAGTAGCCATTCTGGCAATACCTTTCGGTCCGATATCGAACTTGGTGTTGACGAGGAAAAATGGTCAGGTAAGTGTAATCTGTCTCAAACCATTGTTCTATGACGTTCTTACTATCAAGTGAAGAAAGTAGGTTTCAGCTTCTCCCATATGATTAAAATGGTGCCAAAGATAATTTTGGCATGCGTTTTGCATCTCCAAGGCACTAGGTCGATCCAGCTCCTAACCTCACTAACCAGCTAAGCAAGAGGGACATTTAATACATTTTGCCGTTTGCATGGTTACCTCTATCGTGCCCCGTTGAGATCGCTGGTATGAGCTGAGGAGGCGCAAAAGGACGGCACAAAAGGCGGCGTTTCACTGAACCAACAGAATGTTGATCATACCTAAGGAACGACTAGTGAATGGTTAATAGATGTTAAAACAACTGAACTGCATTGATCGCGTTGGGTAGTGATGAGTGGGCTACCGCTCAGATTATCCAATCTTTATTTAACTCATTGTCTTCTATAGCCAACCCTCTCCCTTCGTCCGACGCGTAACATTCCCCCAGACAATTCGTTCGTCACTCGGCAAATTTCGTTGCCTAGTGGCGCTATGAATAGCTTACCATGAAATAGATTGCAGATTCTGGAACCTCGTCAATCATTAAATCTGACTGTGATGCAGATGGGTTATGGAGCCGGCTTATCTTTTCCAAGGAGCCAGGAAAGGAAAAAGTAAGTCGGTGGGTTAACAAGCTTTTCTGGCGCGTATCGAAGACGCGAATCCAGGATCCTAGTACTATAAGCCACCGGCTTTGTTTTCGAAGTACTTCCTCCGCACATCAGATGGCGATGAAGCCCGTTCTGCAAACCAACGTGGCTTAGCCATCATACTTTATAATACGGCCGACTCGTCACTAATAGATTGGATCCCTGTCAATCGTTTGTGCGATGTGGCTCCAAGGGTCTGTCAGTGTCCGAAAGAGAAGCAATACCAAAAGGTGTTTGTTCATTTCAGCGTATACACCGACCAACTGCAGTTCTGACGCATAAAAAGATGAGTTCTATGATGAACTCACCGGTGACAATAACGCTCAAGTTGGAAAATTGAGCGCATCGGAAGCTTATCTAGGCAGTCGTTGTGCTCTGCCCTGCCAGCAAACAGGTGATTGCGATCGACCTCTTCAGTTCAGATCGTCATCTGTTCCCTTCTAGCACCAACTTCTGACGCAGCTCTCAACGGACAGCAACCCCCCTCCCCCAAT
This sequence comes from Echinostoma caproni, assembly GCA_900618425.1. Lineage (NCBI taxonomy): Eukaryota > Metazoa > Platyhelminthes > Trematoda > Plagiorchiida > Echinostomatidae > Echinostoma > Echinostoma caproni. The sequence continues at coordinate 30,000 of UZAN01044539.1, read as the reverse complement.
TCAACTGGTACGCTATCTGAAATCGACCACATCAATTCAGTTCAGTTTGTACAACCGTTAACCATGCATCTTCGTGCGATGGTTTTGGTTGTTGTCTTTTGGTTGCCCATTTGGATGAAGAATAGGAGAAAGATACGAAGGTTGAGAGTAGAGTCGAATAGAAAGTGGAGAATATCAATGGTCTAAGTTTGCAAAAAAATTGAAAAGATGCACGAACTCCACTGTTTACGACACTCAGTCTCCAACCATCGATTAAGATCGTCCCGAGGTCCTCAACCAGGGAACCTAATGGGACCTATGTGGCCCAGTCCCCTGGTTAGAGATTTCATACCCTCGTGCCAGGTCTTAGGTTGACCACCCTTGACTTTTATCCACCCACTACTTGCCTCGGCAAACATCGATAGCCGTCCGGATTAAGTAACTTAGAGGTCGTCGGGTGTTTGGTGATTCATCGAACGAACTCGCTATCGCATCGAATTCAGCTCAATAAGCTTCGTTATTTAGGACACAGNNNNATGAAAAAATACAGAGATCAGTGTCTCGCGTCTTCCGGGTTGAGATCCAAAAGACTCCGTTGGTTGGAGACACTAAAGATCATCGAGCCGAGATCAGTGGCGATCTTGCTGTCACTTCTTATCAGACCAGAATGCTTGGAATAGTATGTATGCACAGTCGGGCTGTGTACTCTGTTGACCATAGGGGTTCACTTTCCCCGTCCCTAAAAATGTGTCCATACACGTTCTCACTTATTTGTATTCATTATAAGTTTGGCAGCGATCAGTGAAGTTCACTTCACTGTATTTCGCTGTACGATCATGATGATGATGGTGATGAAATCACGGTTGAGGTTTATTCCCATAGGGGGTGGGATGGGAGAGGGTTCATTTGCCTCTTGGTCGGTTTGGAAATATGGTTTTCATGTAAATGTCCTAGTTGAACTGCCGGTGGTTCGGTGACCCGGTTATAGCTTCGGATGTTTGCTTTTCGTCCCCTCCATTGGGTGGCAAAACATGTCCACTATGGTAACCAACCGGATAAAAGTTATGATTGGGAGCATCTCATGTGGCAATTGCTGCCAATCAGCCTTCCAAGCGAAGCTCTCGGGCCGTCTATCAGTTCGCCACCAACCGGAAGACTCGGTAAACACTGGAAGCAAATGAGGGGAGCTATGCAAATATTGTTGGAAAACGGCGGACTCTGGCTCAGACTCAAAGCACAGTCGATGGGTCTGGCCGATCTCGGTTATGCTGCTGGACACCCACAGTACCCTTTTTCCTGGTGTCACATACGACAGTGCCCAAATTGCTTTAAAATCAGCTCATTAAGATTTTGAGGAATGACGACGAGAAGCGGCGGATGGAGAAGTCTAGAGAGATGCAGATGCAGATGCTATTGGTACTAGTCACTCTTTTCCGTCTTATCAGGAATACGGACCCAAGGAAAATGAGCGCATGGAAATGTTTAGTTGAAGAAACAAACAAACAAACAGACTATGCGGCATTATTAGTTCGATAAGGCAGTTGACGGTGCACACAGTAGGTAACGATTGTTTTTTCTTCTGAATGACAAGTCGGCAGAGTTCTGTAACTTCATTTTCGGTTTTAAGTTACCGTACTGCGTTATTCAGAATACGAAATGTCAGCAGACGGTGGTTAGTTGAGATAGAAGACCGAGTGCACATAGACGTAGGGATAAAAGATAAATGTTATAAACACCGCATTATGTAAAAAGCTACGAATGTGATACACGACAAGTGCTTTGCGTGATTCTAAGACATCAAACAAGTGGGTTTGGTGACCTTTGATGGTTCCCCTTTTTGTGTTTAAACATTTCATCAATCGATACACGATGATGGTAGGCAGCTGTGCTGTCGTCCGGTTCAATACTACACCTAACCTATCGGAGCCTCATGTGATTCGCCACTCTAAGTCCCGGGGCTTAGGTTACGGGTTTCCATCACTGTACAGCAGGTCCTCGTGACCATGGGGCTTTCCCCGTCATCATCACACGAAAGTGCATAATAAATAAACTCAGATAATCAGCGTTCAGTTTTGACGGTTAGCTGGCTGCGGTCGCTTATGTTGTGAGTGAGTACGATTACATTTGGACTACCATTCGAACCATAAATCATGGATCGTGCTGCCTACTTACCGTAAACCTTGTCCCTCAACCCAACCACCAACAGGAACCCAATAGCCACCAAATTCTAGTGTCGCTGCCTTGATATTGTATGTCTAACGTTGCTAAGGTATCCAAAGTCGGATTGTTTTGTTCACATTGTACTGCACTTACTCCCCGGACTATATTTTCTGTATATATATTTCACATGCGTCTGAGACCAGACCACGTATCAAACAAATCATGGTGCAATCACCTTTATAATAATACAAAATTCCAAGATTGGCATGTGAGTTCAATCCTGCCAGGTTGCCCAGACCAAGGCAGGTGTATTTTCTTGAGGAATCCACAACCGAAGTCTTTGGCTCGCCAAAGCCTGACCCGCAAGCGAGGCGGTGTGTGAAAACCGCAGTTCATTGGGGACCGGTGTCTAGTTCATCGGATCATACGCCCTTTGGACGGGATCTAACGTCCAAGGTGCCCAATACACCAATGCCTAATTGAACCGGTGAACATTGTCACAACCGGGAAGATGTGTGTGTGTGTGTGTGTGTGTGTGTGTGTATGTATGTATGTATGTATGTATGTATTTATGTATGTACTGTTCGCATGCCTCTCATTGGTTGGTTTCGTATCATGAATCTTTGGCCAACTCACCTAGGTGAACTACCAATGGTCCACCAATCCGGTTATAGCCACGGATACCGGCTTTTTCTCTCACTTTGGCGGGGAAACACCGCCATGAAAAAGCAGTGAGTGGGACTTCTTAAACAGGCTGTTTGAAGAGGTTCGTGCGAGTGACCCTTGTTGAGCTTAAGTACGTGAGAGATCCCTATTGGCAGTCACAACGGAAATGAGTTAATGCATACATGCAATGCTGTGTTGATGTGACCGCAACGAGCTCGTCTGGTTTTGCCTTTCCACAACACAAATCTGTGCTGAATTCCTAATTATCTGGTTGATTGAGTGATTTTCGGGTGTCAATGTTCAGGCATGGTTAACGTTTCAGATTAGGCCTATGTGGCCGACAAAAGTAAGCCCGGCGCTGTAAAGTAGGTCTAGAAGACTAATGATGTTCTTCGTTTGCGCCTAAAAACATCTGCGCATTTGAGGCTTTCGTCAGCGCACAATGCATCGAGAGTGTAGTTTGTCCGTTGATTTCGATCGCGTGATCGCCTGAGTATGTTGAGCGCCAACTCGTCGTCGTAGTTCTGTTAACAAGATGCATTAGTCGCGAGGAATGTTTTGCTTTTTCCCTCGAATTCTTGTCTGACGATGCCTGTTCGGTGCAGTAGTGACGAATTAGTAACCGTTGCGTAGGTCCTTACGCAACACACAGTTTAGGGACTCAGTTAGTGAATCATGCACTGCAGACTATTAGTAAGTTATTTTACACTTAAGCAGGTCCACTTCTGTTTCGAGACACGGAGGTATAAACCAATGAGGTGCATGTAGCCGACTGCCAACCTGAAGTTTTGTATGTCGACTGTGAAAAGTTCAGTAGCCTCGGTGGAATTCATTAAACTTTAATCCGGTCCTTTTCTAGGATCGATACTTTTTCTGTAATCTGTTCACTTTGTTTCTGACGGAAAGCGTAGTGCTGTTCTGATTTGTAACTGGATCTCATTTCCTTTCAACTAGTGGCTGAGAATCGAATATGATACAGTTTAATTAGCAGTTCTTTCAAAATCAAATACAGGGAATTAAGTTATTCCAAAGGTGAGCAGCGAGTATTTTATTCTTCATTTGATGCGAAATTATAGACAATACGCTTTTGTTTGATCAGATCCAATCTTTGAATATCAGTTGCTTGATCTCACCTTAACCAATTAAATATACGATGAATTGTAAACTCAACACGTAACTCTTGATAATTGGAGTCACCAGCTTCTTTGTTGTTGTGCTCATCGCTCTTTCCTTTATAGGCCTTATTGGAAATGGTCCACTTGGATTCTGCTCGCGACATGCTAGGTTACTACTCTTCGGTCTATCCACCTCGAATTCGCGGGAAGCTCCCTGTACGACTCTCCTACAGCAAATATCCCGTTCTCAACACAATACCACCGAGTCAAGCAATTACTGAGGCCATTTCTTTAGCCAATCAGCGCCATGTGGACGTGGTGACTCCGCCGCACTGTGTTATTTTGGCGCAAGTGGAGCATGCACCTCCGTCAATGCACTTCGGCTATAGACAATTTCATCAGGTTGGTATGCACCTCTCACACATACTTCTGGAATTTATCACTGATTAGATTTTTTCCTTTTGAACCTGATGAACAGCGACTATTTAATGATGTCACGGTACATGGTATATCATCACCAGGAACACTCGCTTGTTTAACTGGTTTCCTGAAGAATTTTCTTAAAGGAAATGAAACTGTCATTGATTTCAACATTGAACATTCTTGTTGTTACCATGTATTCATCGATCTATTGGCCTGTTTGTTCGTCTTCAGCTATTCAAGGATTTTGGTCGTATCTTACGCATAATATCTTTCCGATCGGGACCTTGCCAAAAAGCTCTTGTGGAATTTGATGAACCAGTCTCTGCTGTGGTGGCAGTTATGGTAAGTTGAACAGTCTTCATGCGTCACTACATGGACTAGTTTGATTTTTTGAAATGTTACCATCCCCAAAGATTGTCTCCGTCGTGACNATGCAGGATAAAAGTTAGTCGAATCCGCACGGTTATCAAATGTATGAAGTCGGCAGGCAGAAGTCATGACGAAGCAATGTGACCGACACATTGAGCTTTTATTCTTTGAACAGTAATAAATGCTATGGACTCAGCCGCCTCAACTCGGTTCAACAAGCGTTTACCGGGTTCTTTCGGACCCTAACATAATAAGTGAAAACACTCGTTTAACTAATGNTGCCCAGATCGACGTGATTTATTCACATGAATTTGTTTGACAACGGCGGTTCACCTCGATGTTTGTGACTGCGCGTGTTCAGAGTTGATCAATACGAACGACATTTATGAACATACCTACACCACTTGACGTTCGTTGCAATACTATCCACATTAGTGTATCGAGTCAGAACAGCCATCACTTTCATTATCACAAATCATCGTCCCCGGGCGAACACCACTGCTGTTTTCGGAAGATTTGCTTGGCGTACTGTGTAGACCCTTACGCTTTCATTAAGTATGCAACTACATTAATCACAGTTGATTTGCACCCTCTGCATCCCTCTGCGAAGCAGTTCCCTTGTTGGGGTTATCTGGTCAATTGAATTACAGACTCATTTGAGGTCAACAAACATTGTGATTGATGGTGGACGATGTGTGTAGCATAACTGGGTGATTTGATACAGTGAAGATTTTATTTCCACAAACGATACGCGGATTGCGTTCTTGAAGGTCGGAACGTTTCACCGTAACTTAAGGAAATGTGTTCTTCCATTAAAATGACACGAAACTTATTGGGAATCTAATCGACAAGTAGAATAGATCAAATAGAATGCAGCCTCTCACTTGAATTTACTAGCAGGCATCCATCGACTGAAAGTTTTCGATTATCGGTGTTTACGTAGTTTAGCCCATATGGGGGCAAGCCGTCGTGTCTTAGGGCGTTTGTCAGGGATAAACTTGCTATTTCAGGGAATTCAGATGAGTAGGCTTCGCTGGTACATATTGCCTATACCCAGATGTCCTCTGTCGCACCGGGCTCTATTCTCTGTACCCGCTCCGGGTACCCACATGGAGGTCAACAGATGACTTGAAGAGGAGTCACGATGAAAGGTAGAGCCGTTAGGTAGCGTGTCTCCCGTCTTCCGGGTTGGGGTTCGAAGGGCTCTGTAACTGGTTGGTTGGAGACACTGAAGGACATGACGGCGAAACGACAACAGCGGAATTCTTGTTGTTATTTCTTATCGGGTCCGAACTATCGCTCCCAAGCCCCCGATGTACACAAAGTAAGAAAGAAATGGATAGGGTTTGGGCCTGATAGGAGGGAGCCAAAAAACTGAACCTCAGTGGTCAACACCGAATACAATCTAACCGTGCATACATACCTTTTCAAGTATTCGGACCCGATAAGAAATAACAACAAGAATTCCACTGTTGTCGTTTCGCCGTCATGTCTTTCGGTGTCTCCAACCAACCAGTTACAGAGCCCTTCGAACCCCAACCCGGAAGACGGGAGACACCTACGCTACCTAACGGCTCTGCCGTTCTTCGTGACTCCTCTCCAAGTCATTGGTTGACCTCTACGTGGTTTCTTCCAACTTGGAATCGCAACTGCGAACAATGCGCGATGAGGTAGGCGATAGCTGAGCACATGCAGTACGTGCCCAAGCCCGCAAAACTTACTCGTCTGAATTCTATATGATAACGAATTTCTCACCGAATCATTACCAAATACGTGACGATTTACCTCAGAGTTTACACGCTCGCTCTATCCAATCCGCGACAAACTATATACATACGGGCAATCGAAAGCTTCCAGACGATGGGTACCTTCCGCGCATAAATTAAGGGTGTCGCAACTATAAAACAGAACTGACCGCACACTGGCACAGTATGTACGAACTTTCAGTTTCAACGTGCGCAAATAGCTGGGTCACACAGACGATGAGGTAACTGAGGAGGCGATTTTTGATGTTGACTGAAAAGTCCAGGTGTGNGGTGTGAAGCGTATGATAACTAATGCGTAATCAGACTCCAAGCAAGTGATGCAGTAGGATGAGCAACCTTGTACTGAGCTGCGCCAACGGTAGCTTACAGCTATATGGTCAAAGTAGATCAACTTTCTCGAACTAGAAGGCTATGTTGCCGTCCGACGAGAGCTGTGTTGAAAGTTGGTGATTTGCGCAGAACCAAGGTAGTCAATTACCGGTGCCCGTTCGCTGCGCTGTTTTCCAACCTGATCGTTGAAATCACTTGTCAGCTATGGTTCAGTCAGGTGAGTTCCGTGAGTAAAATTCATCCCTTTGTGAATTTTAGGTATGCTGAGATGATAAACACTAAGCCCAAGATCCTCATTGCGCACAATTTATTTACGGGCATGCAGTCTGTCAGTGCTACGTCAGCTTTGCCGTTTGGTACGATTTCCATTCCACGCTGACGCGGAGAGCGGACTTCATCGTTTTCTGATGTGCGAAGGAAATGCCTCGAGGATAGACCCAACGCATCCAGGTGGCTCATACTACTAGGATATTAAATTGCAGTTTTCGATATGCAGCATGCATCAATTTTCAAAGAACTCTTCGTACGAGCAAGACATGCTTATGACCCCCGTGCATCAGTCCTCGGAGGCCCTCAGATTTAGAAGTTGGCGAGAATTCCGAATGTGCAAATGATTTAGTGGTAATTTACTCGCAGTGCTATTAGGAATCAAGCTTTGGCGGGTGGCCAATACGTCTGGATATCCTCAGGTTAAGTAGAGCTGAATGTTACGAGGAGCGTCCCTTGTTTGTGGATAGGGGGATACCTTCACCGAAGAAGGTTAACTGTGAATAAGTGGCATGCGGCAACAAATAAGCAGTCGCGAACAAACGGCAGCGACACTACCAGGGTGTGGTGGGTTTCAGACTGGTCACCTAGCTCCTGTTTTAAAGCTGCATAAGCCCAATGACGGTGTCGTGACAAAGATCGATGTGACTGACCTTTTAAATTTAAGGTTATTGACCCCCTCACTTCCGAGACGAGGAATTACTTCCTGCTGCTATGCAGCTCGCACTTGGTTATGCAAAGGCTAGAAGTGCGCCCTCAAAATAAAAAAAAACACCTAGTGACCCCGGGGGTCTCTCGTAACAAACTCCCAAGGATCTTCATGATCACGATCATGTCTGGAGCCGGCTTGTCCTTTCCAAGAAGTCAGCCGCAGTGAACTGAAGTAAGTAAACACGTCTGGAATGTTAGGGGTCGGAATAAGGACCAAAGGAGAGAGGGTTGTGGATAGAAGACGAAGAGTCGAAGAAACGTTGGGATGTGTGAGCGGTTGCCCACTCATCACTAACCACCACGCTCGATGCAATGGGCAACACCGTCCTGATTATGCTGCATAACGAACGATGCAGTAGGGAATCATTTTTAGTTTGTGTTTGCGCTTTATGGACGGGTACTGCTAAGAGGTTCGTTTGGATCGCTAAGCAATAGCACGATTGAGGTTCGTTTCCGGAGCCTGCAGTTCTGGCAAGCACCAACGTCAATTTTTTATTCTGAGAAATACTCAGACGATCGCTTTTCTTGTCCCATGGGGTTTTTCGCTCAGCTTGATCGACTGGCGCACCATAGAGGAGTAAGGAATGTCACAGATATTCATTGGTTTTATGTACTGCTATGGATGTCGAAATTTGAAACATGACAATGCTTCATCCATTTCGTGCTTGAAAGAATCAATTTTGGATGCACAAACGTGAAGTGGTAAAGAATTCCAAATATTTCACACTATGAGATGAATGATGTCGAAATTCTAGTCGACACTTTTGGAGCACTAATTTGAATGAGTACCCCCAGAGGTGAATGTTGAGCGACAAAGCGAACAATGAACGACGTGGGTGTTCAGGGTTTTCCATTATTCGATACGAGAAAATCAAGTTCTCAAATTTGGAATATAATCCCATCGATGCTACTCATTCCACATAAGACTTGGAACGCAATCCCTTGACCATCTTGGTGGCCATTCTTTATGGACATTCCAGAATCGCGTTGCAGCCGTATATTCCACACTTGGATGGTGTATTCTATGTGGGGTCGAATGTAGGCTGATAACAAACGTTTTGATGGTATAGTTTCGAGTTTACCAAACACTCGCCTTATCAAACCATACGGAAGTTGTTAATATTCCGGAAGTATCGAGACGGAGTTTTTTGGCGAGGGATATGACCGTACATTTCACTGTTGTTTTCGATCGATCATTGATAAGCAGCATTAAGCAGTCTCTGAAGTGCCAGTAGAGATGTTTGATCTTTTCTGGCTAGGTTTTTCAGCAGGAATCATGATAGGCAGCATTGCTTCTATTGGTCAAACTCACCATGACGTGGAGCGCAGAGATAAGAGTAGGTAGACTAGGGTCATAGTTTACGAAATGCGCTGCAGTACTACGAAACAAACTAATAAATCGTGTCCGCGTTGCCCCCCAATTGCATTTTCTTTCAATAGCAAACAAGCCTATTTTTTACTCAGTAGTAGGTTTATGCACCTGGGTAGGTGAATTTTTGGCATTGTACACCATATTTGTGGATGCAAATTTACAAAATCAGACAAAATGAAACTGAAAGTAGTAGACATCAGTGAAACCAATTACATAATTCTGTGGAAACTTTCTCCTTGTCAATAAGTAGACGTGTGAGATATGACAAAACAGAAATACCAAATGAAGAGGTACGTGCAAATAAGAGTTTGAATCTCGAGCTTGTGGATGATGAACATTCAGCTTTCGAAAGTTCGTTATTTTATGACGGAGTATTTTTGCAATAAACTTTTCGCATACTTCCAGATATCTGTCTGACAGCCTGCAAGTTTATCTCTGACGATGCCACTACATTTAAAGATGTGTTCCAGAGATCTCGCTAGTAAATAAAAGTCTGTTCTCATTGGGGTTCACCCGGGTCGTGTTTACTGTGACCTATTATGGGAAATCAACTTCCCTACTGAAAGAGGCTTCTGTGCTCTTGATGCCTGCTTAAACATCGTTCGCTCTCTGGATTCTTCGTATCTAATTTTAAGCGATCAAGTGGTAAAAGTTGATCTCAAATAACTTTTGTTACTTTGTTTGGACGGCTTTCAATGGGCACCAGCTGTATCCCATTTAAATCCGCCGTTGAATTCCGCGAACTGATTCGCAATCAGTTTGATTTCTTCGATATACTGAGGCCTCCCGCCGATGTCAAAACAGGTGTGTTACGTTTTGTAGTACTGTTTTTCACCTGTTCGCAATGGGTTTCATGCTTTAATTGACGGTATTCCTCCGCTGTCGCACTCGTGGGAATTTCACTGTGACACTTGTCCCGCGTAACATTGTTCTCTATTTGTCATCGTTTGAATTCCGTTATTTTTTGTGTGATCGACTAATTCTGTACGTCTTAAATCAATTTGGGGTTTACTTTCCAATCCCGTCGCACAGCAAGCTGATGGTACAGTATTTAAACCGGATGACGGCCCCTCCGATCTAAGATGCACTATCCGTGTGGAATTGTCCCGACAGTCTTCATTAGAAATTAGGCAAGAAGATGAAAATTGTCGGGATTTTACACGTGAATCTACTCCACATCGTCGAATGTCGGAACCGGTTTACGCATCACCAGGGAATGGTGCTTTTCGTCCGTACCGTCAAATGGATCATCCTAACTCAATGGAGTCCATGTCACCGAGTTGGTCAAATGTGAACGTTTTGGACTTGGTCACTGAGGATCGTTTGAACAACCTTGATCCAAACACTTTGTCCGAACTAGCCAGTCGAATGGTTAAACCGCTTCGTGAGTTATCATTGCGGACCCTTTTTTATCCGGGACGCATTTGCACCAAAGTACCGGTACTATCCATCATGTTTTTCAGGAAAACGACCAGGTGCTGAACCCCACTTAGTCTATTAATCTCAATCTCGTCTCGTTTTTCGATACTTATAGTTTACTGATTTTTTTATTACACACACTTGTGTGATGAACAACAGACAGAGTGGACTCCATATTCACGAAGACCTGCTGTTCAGTGATGAAACCGGTAACAGCCCCGGGACTTGGAGTGACGAACCACACGGCCCCGCTAGGTTAGGCGTGGTATGAAACCGAACGACAGCCAAGCTGCCTACCACCAACGTTGGTTGGTGGTGGCGGTGCTCGAACCATTAACGATAGATTTTCTGTGGCCTCCTTGCATGCTGTTTCGCAGCGTGACGTTCGATGTAGGCGTGTTCAATCAAATATAAATTCGTCCATGAAGGTCTAAAAATCTTTGCCGCCGTTTGATGCCTTTTCAAATACCATGGCAACCCTTTTTATTTCATGTGATTCCACTTATTGTATTCTATCGATAACTTCATATCACTAATGATCCTGTCGTCACATGTGGATCGAACCCTGCGATTGCCGGAATCCAGTAGTCAGTTTGGAGATTGCGGCTGCCAATCCTGATAAATGTATTATTTCACTCGGGAAGTTCAAGGATAAAGCCTGTGCTTCCTTCTCGTCATCGTCATCAGCAGCATCGTCACGCACATTTTTTCAATCATTCTGGTCCGATTAGAAGCGACTAGAAGAACGCCGGTTGATAACCATATCTTTCCGTCTCCTAGCAGTTACAAAGTCTTTGGGACGTAAATATGAAAGATGACAAAACCTTTTCTGCCCTGGTTGCTCGGTGTATTACTTCGCACTTCTTTTCCAGGTCATCTGTTGACCATTCAGTTAAGTTGCGAGCTTTTCTGGATAGCTTGAGTGCCAGCGTATCCATGTTCGGTATGCGTTTTGCATCTTCAAAGTGTAAAATGTTACTACAGGATTGGATTGGTCCACCACCCACATTCATTTCAACTGGGGAAATGGAGCAAGTGGCGCCGTTACGATATCCGGTTGTCTGTGAAAGGTCGAGTGCATGCTGCGGAAGTTTGGTCAGTTTTGCTATGTGGCGCAGAAACTTGACTATAAAGGAGGCACGGTTAAGATAGACTGTCGGTGTTTGAACACCGCTGTCTACGCAGCATTGCACTACTCTGGTGGGGCAGCCGGACGATCAACGCTGAGGTTAGGTGCAGAGTTTTGGGTAACCGCAGTCGCCCACTGGAGCAAGTAGTCGACCGCCATATATTACGTTGGTTGGGGTATGTGTTACGCAAGTCACTAAATAGGTTGCCACGACGAGCGATGTTTGCCGAGGCAGGTAATGGGTGGATAAAAGCCAATAGTGGTCAAGCTAAGACCTGACACATCATCATCGCACAGCGAGATACAGTGAAACAAACTTCACTGATTGCTGCCAAACTCACAGTGTACACAAATCAAGTAATAAAGCACCGTATGGAGAGGAATGGGGCCTAATTGGTGGGAAACAAAGAAAGTGAACCTCTATGGTCAACAAACAGAGTACGGAATCCAAATGTGCATACATACCTTCTCAAGCATCCGGACCTGATAGGAAGTGACGACAAGAACGCCTTTGCTGACGGTTAGTCTCCATATCCTGGTTTCGAACGATTTAGCCCACCGTATGCCCTTACGCTATNTACGCTATAAGACGTATGCAGGTACAGCGACCGCGGTAGATTTACATACTTCTGCGGCATTCCTTTGCGAAGCAACGATCCCATAAGAGCTTCATGATCCACTGAATCTAAGGCTCCTTTCAGGTCAAGGAACACTGCGATTGTTAGCCGACGATGTATCTGACGTAGTTCGAGAACTCGACGCAGAACGAAGATTTGGTCGATTCAACCGCGACCTGATCGTAATCCAGCCTGCTGTTCGCGGATATCTCTCTCTCTTAAGGGTGCCAGTTTTCCAACCTGCGCGGTAAAATGAGCACTGTAATATCAGAAATGTGGCTCAACCAAATAAGTTCGGCGAGTTTGTCGTGAAATTCGTCTTTTTGTGAACTAGGACTGCAGTTGGTTGGGTCATATGCGGAAGTAATGAACAAATACCTTTTGGTGTTGCTGCCCTTCCGAACATTAACTGATCCCTGTAGCCTCATTGCGCACGGACGACTATTGACGGGCATCCAATCTATCATAGATGCTTCAACTTTTTCGTTTATTACGATCCCCACACCACGCTGACCCCGTGAGCGGGCTTCGTCGTCTCCTGATGTGTGAAAGAAATACCTCAAGGACAAACCCGGTGCACTCAGGTGGCTTATGATAATAGAATCCCGAATTCGTGTCTCCGATACGCAACAGACATCAATTTCTAAAAAATTTATTGTACGCGCAAGGCACACTTGTTGACCCACCTGCACCATAGTCCTCGCTTTGAAGGTCCTCAGATTGAGAGGTTGATGAGGCTTCAGAATCTGCAATCAATTTGCAGACAAACTATTTACAGTACTATTGATAATGACCTTTAGCGAATGACGACCAAGTTGTCTGGGGTAATGTTACGGATCGGAAGAAGGGGTAAATGGAGAGGGTTTGGTACGGAAGACAAAGCTAAAAAGGTTGGAATATCTGTGCAGTAGCCCACTTATCATTCCCCACCCCGCTCAACGCAATGGGCAGCACGGTTCTGATTATCCTGCGCGACGACCGATGCAGTATGAAATTCTCTTTGGTTTGTGTTTGCAACCTTAGACCACTGAAGTTCGGTATTTTCCGTTCCGCTCTACCTTCGCCCTTCCTGTCTTTCCCCTAATGTTCATCCAAATGATCATCCAAAAGACATTAACCATAACCGCCGCCCGAAGGTGCATGATTAATGGTTGTACAAACTGAGCTGAACTTTTCGTACATTGTTTCGGTCCTAGGTCGTTTTCTATCGTGCCCGTGGTCATGTGGCTACGACGATCCACAATGGGAATAGACAAGTTCTCGCTTGCAGGAGTCTTCAATCCAACTATACACAATATCAATGGTGAATTTTTTTAGGTCTGTAGAATGAAGCAAAACACCATCGCTGTTGGGCTCTCTCGTGGAGCTGTTTACTGTTAACACACCAAATTCATCTATGTAGTGACTAGGTGGATTATCTTGATGTTAAATTTACCTTCGAAATTCTGGTAACTTCCCGGATGAGTGTATTAATCGCAACAGGAAATTTATCCGAAAAACTTGTTTTTCTATGCTATGCTTCTCAGCCTACGTCAGAATCACGATGTTTTCTCGTGCGTATACGATAGCTGGTTGCCTTTAACAACCAGTTCGTTCAATTACATCGGTTCCAAAATAGTCCGTGTAAACTGCATCATAGGCTACTGGAATATCATTCCCATACGCAATTCATTTGAAGGCACACGACGGTTAACTCGATTTTTATGTTCCTATCCGTTCAGTAACCTACGGCGTTATTTAATTATTTTTCAACCGTTAGGGTCTGCAGTGATCTGTCGTGCAAACTTATAACCTGTATATGTTAAAGAGAGTTACCGACTCAACTTGGCTTTCAAAAACGGGCTGTGGCATGATTCGTTTTCTGTCCAGGCAGTAGCTCTACCGAGTTGATGAAAGACTGGAAACTGTCCATCCTTGTGTTGCATAACTTCTGTTTTCTTTTCGCGAATAAATGTTTTTGTCTTTATGGCGCAACCATTCATTCATTGACCAAGATACCTCTCCTTAACATGTTCGCCCCAGGAGTCTTGTCGTTTTGCTCATTTCTTCGAATTTAGTGTTTTTTTGTGTTGTTGCCTTTATTCTCTGAGGTTTATTGCTTGAATAACCGTAAATAACTAACGAGCTTCCCGACGAAAGACCGACACAGCGATCAGTAAAGTTCGCTTCAATATATTTCGCTGGTTACGTATACCGATGAACCGTAAGCATAGCGCGCGTGAAAAATGTTTGTTGTCACATACTCTGTCTTGTCCATTTTCCAGTTAAAGCTGCGCTTATTGTTGGTGGTCAACAATCCACGTTTCTGAAATCACAGGCCGAAGTTCTGGAACACTTATGCCCACAGAATGTGCGCCCGATGCTTCAACGTTCTCAACCAACACCTCTGCTGAGCGGGTTCTCCAGTTCCAGTCACTCAATGTCTATGCTAGAAGAACCATCGAAGACTGCTCAATCCTCGGTTGTCTACGTGACAAATCTGAACCAAGAGGTGCGATTGGTTACGTACTGTACTACCCTATACAGGCGGGTATTTAAGGACCACCATTACCTACTCACCATCATAAGTATCATATACCAGTTTTTGATGTAATTTTGTAGAATAATCGATCTAGCCGTTCACTTTGGTATACTTACAATACCAACAACTTGAAAAGTATGGCGT